>JAFELO010000240.1:608770-660547 GCA_017140195.1 Eumaeus atala | reverse complement strand
GTTTAGGTCTCTACCAATTCTCTCCATCTTTGGCGATTTTATGCCGTGGCGATTATGTTTGTACTAGCCACTCTACGAGATCATCCACCCATCGCGCCGGCTGCATCCCTATGCTCCTCTGTCCATTTCGTGGTGTCCACTCTAGGACTTTTATGCTCCATCTACAATCCGGTCTTCGACGCATAGTAGTGTTTCTGATACGGTCGCGGACTGATATACTCAGCATGGCTCATTCCATAGCTCTTTGGTTGAATTGCATGCAGTGGATCGTATTTTTGGTGAGCGTCCATGTTCAAAATCCGTACGTCATGACCAGGATAACGCATTGCTCAAAAACTCTACATTTTAGGTTCAAGGGCACACGTTTTGACTTTAGGACATTGGACAGTTTCCCGAAACCACCGCACCCTGGTTAGATGCGGTGCTTTAACTCGGGATCGTCTCCGTTCGTACCTAGATTTGAAATCTGTCCCAAGTAGACGTAATCAGATACCCTTTCCATTCGCTATGTGGGCGACTGTGGAAAATCCACACCTGAACCCTGCTTGCTCCACCGGCTGGGCTGAATCAAGTCTGGTGGCCAGCCGAATTGTGACAACTTTTGGAAAATGTCCATAAATGTGGATCAATAGTGAGATAGGTCGGTAATAGCTGAGATTCGTGTTGTCCCCTTTCTTGTACAGGAGTAGGACAACAGCATTTTTCTACGTTTACGGCATTACTCCCTCAAAAAGCACCTTGTTGTATAGCAGCTGCGGATGTTTAAGAGCACTACGTCCCCCATGAAGAAGTTGCTCGTAGATGGTCCCAGCGTCACCAGGGCTCTTACCTTTCTTCTGCAAAAAATATGACGTTGCACGGCCTATATATACTTGAAAATCTTATGTATGTCCATAAAAATGTAAAAAAATTCAAGAAGAAATGTGATCTTCATAATGTCAATACTGGAAATAAAAACAAACTGTGCCCTCCTCAAGGCTCCATATAATTAATAATTCCTTTACCGATAAATGTATACGCTTTTATGATAAAATTCACAGTAAAATGACAGATTTGTCGATTAATAAATTTAAAGCTCATATCAAAATCCCAATATTATATAAAGGATTTTATAAATGACAAAAATGTAATGGAATGAATTACTCTAAATTGAAGTACCTTTGTGAAGTAATGATGACAACCAAAAGAGTGATAGGTGCCCAGCAGAATTTATTGTGGGTATCTTCTCTGGTATGGGCGTGTTTCAAACCCTCAATTTGAACCTAGCCGCTAAGACAAACATAAGTGATCATTATACAGACCCAATATGTGAAAATAAACAATAAACCATAAACAATAAACCATAAATTTCATTTGCTGTTAATGTTAATGTTAAAACACACTCTCAAGAGTGTGTTTTAACTCGTACATGCTAATTTCAGGGAGTTCTTCAGTGAGGACTGAGGTTCAGTGAGTTCTGTGGCTCTTGTTACTGCGAGTTATACAGTTCTTTATAAAATATTTCTAAAATGTCAATGGCTTTCTTACGATCAGATGTTAGTTGGCCGTTACGCATAGTATGTTTTTGTATTTGAGATACATCGCGTTTTAGTCGTTATTGAAATATTTTGAGACCTTTGTGTGATTCTATGGTAGCCATTATTATATTATGCTTCCTTCTTCTTTGATGCTTGGGGATAGTGTGCCTTATCTGACTGTTCAGATTGTTGTCGCCAAGTAGACAGTATAACCCACCGGCGTTCGGACAAGATGCTTAGGTCTGTAGGTGTTTTAGACACCTTCTTTATTGGTTTGATTTTCTGCACCGTGTCTTTGATAGAGTCGACTAGTTATTGGTCTATATCGTCCCCACTTCAATCTTTGTGATGTCAGCTCTGGGAATCTGTGTTAGTTCTACAAGACGTTTTTTTCCATTAGTAGCTTCAGTGCGATTCGAGCTCTTACTAATCTGTGGTCACTTCTTGCGCTCACTTGGTTCAACACCTGATCAAAATTAAAAAACAACTGATTTGTTTTTTTTCCCTACCACCTGGATATTTCTATGTCCAGAATCTTTGGGTCTGTTTTTCTTAAAGAACGTGTTCATGACGTACAGTTTTTGATATTCCAAGTAACTAGCCAAAGTATGCTCCCTTTTATTTTTTGGGCTAAACCGTATTCGCACGCATACCGATCTCTACCACTGTCTAACTTTGCATTGAAATCTCCCATAGATTAGTAGTAGACTCCAGTAGACAGGCCTACCACGACTGCTGGGTACTGAGAACCACTTTTTAAGTTTTATAGTCATTTAATTTGGAATTCATGAAGATCACAGGCATTAAAACGCCACGCTGGTTTCTGCGGGTCGGCGAGTCCACTCTTTTGAGGGTATTTCGTTCCTCAGGCTTGTGATAGCCTAACGTACAGGTTAATTAACCGCCGCCCATTGCCCGGCGTTGACGAGATTACAACAGTTTGTATCACATCCTCTGCCTACCATCCTCCTTTCTCATTCGGGCTCGGAACCGATAATGGCAGTGTTCATCAATATAGTATCGCTGATAATTAGCCTTGGTAAAGTTATTGACCAATTATGACCAATACGTGATCAATTGTCACCGCTATTTAAAATATAAAATTTAGATGGTGCGCCAAAAGAACAGTGCTCATAAGAAATGGCTTGCTAAAGATATAATTATATTGACCAATTTACACAATATATTGACCAATTACGATCAATTCATGACTAATTGGAACCATAATGAGTGAAGTGTATGTAACTTCGATGGTCCACTAAGAGAACATAATTAATATCACATAGAGACATTACAGAAATGCTGACCAATTAATCAAATATACAGACCAATTATGAACAATTCATGACAATATGGATCAACTATGAGTGAAATCTATGGGGCCTCAATTGTCCGCCAAAAGAACAGCAGTCACCGAGAAATTTTCTTCAGTGAGGCTGAGAAATTAGTCAAATTTACTCAGCTGTGGTGTGGTATAGTAGGAGATTAATTCCTTTAGACGGTCCGTGTCCGTTCAACGGAATCGTGCCGCGGTTCGGCCATTATAACCATGAGTCATTAAGACTATGTATGTTTACCTTTAATATAAATTGACAGCGAATAAAGGTCGGTGCCATGTGCTATCGACACCATACCTTCATCTATAAATATCCGAAAAACCAGGCATGTGTTGGTACTCTCTAACTAATACAAGTGAGGATTTCTCAGAGAAAAAATATACTCATGGAGAACCACGGATATATGTGTGTGTACGATGACGTCACGTATGTCACTGATCACCCGTTCCCAAAAGCCATGAATAACTTCAAAATTAACTAAGAACCGAGTGACCATGATGAATTTTCGTCACATCTCGGTATTTTAATAAGGGCACGAATATTCAGGTTGTACGTGTTGGGGCAAACGCGGACATTAAATACACTGTATCATACTAAACGTGCCATAGATGTCGTCTTATAAAACCAGTGCAGTATCTTCACTGTTAACGTTGTCCACTGGAGGCTTCATACAATATATTTCGGAAAAATACGCACATAAGAAGCAATGTAATACGATTTTTTAATCAAGTAACAGATCACGGCTGCAAGAAGTGTAGCTGGGTAATGGCATTCAGAAGCAAAGTGCCGACTCTGTAAAGTCGTGACTAGAATAACAAACATAGGTTCTTCAAGAATTTATCACGACAGGTCATAGTAGTGATGGCCGCTTGATTGTATCTACGAATATATTCAAAGGACTGATAAATAATTGTCATTGATTTTGGGAATTTAGTCTGGTAGAAATTGCATACATATTTTACAAACCATCAAGTTTGAGGTCGCGTATTGGCTTGCCAAGTTAACATGACGTCATTTATTGTTGTTGATCGATTACCAAATCTTACTTTTCTTTGTATAGTATAGGGGGACAAACGAGATTTCAGACCTTTTTTACGACCACCGACGCCAATGAAAATCCGCATAATTAATGGTAATTATAACGTATGTTTCAGCTTCGTGCGATTTGTGAGTAAACCCATAGGGTGAGCCTATGGGTTTACTCACAAAACGCACGAAGCACGACAGCGAGGACGCTACTTTACGCCGGTATCGTGTGAGCGAGAGGTACCTCCCCGGTCGCGCCAGGCTAATTCCTCTGCAATGTAGCAGTGCACTACCTGTTACAATACATATATTATGTTGTAATGCAGATGTGTGGGTTTGGGAATGGCTGTCTTCACTTTTTTGGAGGGTAGCTAGTTTCTGTGATAACTAATACGGAAAGTGGCATTCCGTCTTCACTTGTTTCAGCTTTTGCGAAAATTCAACGGAAAGCTTGTACATATTCTATACGTAAACCTCAGGTACTGAGACTATGTATAGTAGTCAGTAACTGTGAAAGATGATTTTATAAACTTTAGTGGCTACGAAACGGGAGATGATCTCGTCAGATAGGCTAACGAAAACTCATAAGCCGTAAGAAATCTGACATTGCTGATGTATCACGTGAGCGAGGTGGATGATGTTATGAACACTGCCTAATGAAAAATGTCTATGGTCCAGTAAATTTCTTGAACGTTTTTTTTTTCGGAAAGGCCATATTCGCGCAGTGGCTGGTCCAGGTCTTACCAGCGTAGAAGACCTTGGCATTCAAAAGGGCATTCCAAAACTAAAATGCAGATAAAGGCTGCAGATGAGGATGATTCTTTTTAAAGTATAAGGAACAAACGAGTACTTTTGAACACTAGCGACACTCATAAACACCCACTTAATTTATGCATATACGCTGTCCCTCTTATCCCTCCAATAGCTCACCGGAAACCCACAAACAACACGAAACGCGACAGCATAGATGTCACTTTACGGAGGTATCATGTAGGGGAGATATCCCCGGCCGCCCAGGAACAATGTGGCTGCAATGCAGCATAGCACTGTTCCTTACAACACATAACACTGGGTTTTCATAAATGCATAGGATATAAGGTTTGTACGAAACAAGTAAGCGATATTGCCAACTTCACGTTCCTTTTTTACACTAGAAGCCGAGACTTCATAAATTCAATTAAGTGTCCCGTTCGGCTTGGCGTTTAGGCATTTGCATTTTGCGGAACGTCACTTAACGCCACGGCGAGTTATTAATGACACTGATGGTATTAATCTTCGTGCTATCACTGAAAAAAGGAAGCTTTTAGTGCTTGGTAATAATTCTCAATCTGCCGGCTCGGTGTGGCGATTATGAGCGAACTTAAGATGACGGTAGTTTGTCTTACATCACTTTGTTATGATTTTATCGATAATGGAGATGTTGTTATATTTATAAAATAACAAGTCCTGGCGGGCTGATTCATCATCGCCGTGCGTAAGCTATTACGGTCAGGGCCATAAACTTCTTTTGAGTACGTTTATTTTATTGGATAATTGTTCATTTAATTAGTAGGTACTAATGAAGGAGTTTCCGAATTTCTAACCCTAAGAGGGTGAAATAGCGGTTGAAAACTTGTATGGAAGTCCGTCATTTTTTAAACTTACAAACATAAAACTTATTATTTGGACTACTGTTTAAAAAGTAGTGTATATTTATTATTTAAGCGTCTTAGTCTTGTCTACCCATAAGGGGTAAAATAGAATTGGATATTTTCTACATACTTATGTAGGAAGTGGATAAGAGGAGGTAGTGCCATGCATGGTGCATGACACCACATCCTCCTATGTAACGGAATTGGGCCGGCACGGCCGGGGAGGTACCTTTCGCTCACATAATACCACCGTAAAGTGACATCTTCAGTGTCGTGTTTCGTGCGCTGTGTGAGTAGCCGGAGGCCCATTGGGAAGGAGGAGGGCAACGCATCGGCATAGTGATTATGTGGATGTGATTGGGCATCGGCAATCGTAAAAAGGCTCTGATTTCTCGTCTTCCCCCTATTCTATATATAGAGAACATAGTTATTTTTGAAGTCCCTCATTTTTGAAGCATGAAATTTTGTGCTCATACTTTGATTACAAATAAGTCATCATTTATGGAAATTCTATCCGAATCATAGAAACCAAGTACCACATCTAGTATATAATGTATAAATATAATAAAATAATGTTGACTTATGACACAGTATATACACAGTATTAACAGAGTGTAAAATGAGTTATTAGCGTCTATTATCTGTATCGACGTAAAAGCTTTCGACACAGTCAGGCATGAAGGTTTGCTGCATAAATTGATCTTCAATAAGGTCCCACTTAAAATTGCGCAACTCATTAAGAACAATTTGAGTGATCGTACATTCTCAGTCTGTATAAGAAAACAATTCTCAAATCCCGAATTCATTCCTGCTGGCGTCCTGCAAGGTTCTATTCTTGGCCCGCATCTCTTTATCTTTTACCTAAACGATATACCGACACAGCCACATACAAATTCAGCAATATACGCTGATGATAAAACAACTTTTACCAAATCGGGTGATATAGATATAATTATTGGTTGCCTACAGCCATCATAGAACTACTAACCTCCTACATTGAAAACTAGAAACTCAAATTGAACACATCCAAAACAGGAAGCATACTATTCACTCGGAAGCGCACTCCAACATCTAAGCTTGTTATTATCAATGAACACCCAAAAAAAAAAAACCGTCAAATACTTAGGAGTCTTGGATTGTAAAATTAATTTTATTAGCAACACCGATGTATTCTGTACCAAAGGAATTAAAGCACTGAATGCACTTAGACCTATTTTCAATCGTAAATCGAACCTAAGTGCTACAACAAAGTTATATATCGACATAATGTTGGTAAGGCCGTGTCTGACATATGGCGAACCGGCGTGGTGTAGCATCACTGACTCTAAATACGAGAAATGGCTATGTGTGCAAAGTAAGGCTCTTAAAACTACATTTAACACACCATTTAGAACAAACCTTAAAATGGTAATATTTTAAGATTCAGAATTCATTCAATTCAGAACATAAAATATCCCCTATTCAAAAATTGTATGTTACAATCATCACGGAAATTCTTCATAATGAATGAAATTTATAAAAATCCATTAATATCCAAGATCTACGCCAGCATCTTGGACATATTACCATATCGACATACCTACAATATTTATTGCTCGCCCCATCACTATTTCCTCCGTAACAGATAACACTCGCGCGCTTACCGGCTGACCGACGCGTGCGACTGCACTCCGTTGATCTACGTGTGTATAAAGTGTCCTCAGCCTATGTAACATTACGCTGCAGATAGAATACAATTAGAAAAAGAATTTGTATTATAAAAAAAATTGTATTATTTAAATAAAGACATTTTAAAATCAATAAATAAACCACCTATAGGATGGCAAAAGTACATAGAAAACAACGGAATGCTCCATTGTTTTCTTTTTTGTCCACTTTAGTTAATTAAATATTTTATATTAAAAACATTGGACTTATTGTTCCTCTTATGTAAGGACCTAACATCAAAACATTATTTGATATGCTCATAGAAGCTATTTAAAATATCTCATACGCCAAAAGAACATATCATTAGTTCACTTGGAACGTCTCCCGGGCATATGGTATTCTCTATGTCGTTTATAACTTAATATTCTATTGTAGCCTCCCTCATTCTCCATATCTCATAGGCTCATATAAACGTCTGAAAAATATCTGAAACTCCAAAAACAAGGCATTCTCACTCGTTCACTTAGAATATCACTCAGGCGTATGCTCTTTCCCCTGCCGTTGAGAATTCAATTTCCTATCTCCGCTCGAAATGCCGTCTGCAATTTGACAAGTGAAATGACTCCACATCTCGCGATCTCGTTAATCTTAAATGCACTTTTTGCCACTTCGACGCGTTTTTGTGCTTTTAAATTCTCTTAAGCTTTTGAGAGATCACTTTGTATTTTATGAGCTCTCATTTTAAAGCAGTTGTTGAAAGTTCATAAACATCGTGAATTATTTGAAAAGCCACTTAGCATTCATAATTTTGTTTGTACGTAAGTACTTCTTGATATAGATTCTCGATGACATGTATTGACACTTCTTGACGGATATTCATGTTGACTCTTGAAAATTATGTTATAGAAGAATATTATTTATTCAAGCGTAATTGCATTTGACATTTGAGCACATTTTATTCAAAATACAGTACTAGTTGACGATTCCTACAGTGGCAGGAATTATATTAATAAGAAATACGTACTAATGTTAGTATACATGTTGCTACTTTTTCACGCAAAAACATATTTGATTGACATTTGATACAGACTTAGCGCGTGTGCGGCCGATAACAACGAGAGGCACAACTAGTGTAAGCACAACATGTTGAGTTATATGCATGGAACTAGTCAGGCGGTGTGAATCAAGCACAAATATATTTGTAATTATTTATTAAAACAATAAACAGGAGTGAACTGAGTAGGGATCTCTACTAATGATAACATTAACAAACAGAATTACATTTATAAAAATGTAATTCTGTTTGTTAATCTTTCGCGCCAGAACAGAGTGGTTATGCTGAAACTTTGTACTCGTATCTGTGTATTTTAGAGGTTATTAAAATATACATAATATACTTTTTATTAAACAAAATTTTCTTTTTCGGTACTTCAATGGGAGCGAAACGCTAGATCCGAATAATGTTAACATTTTACTTCACTGTTAAGGTGTATATACACATCCTAATGTGTAGTATAATATAGTATGGTTAGCTAAAATTTAATTTTATTTAATACATTTAAGCCGTTTTATATATCATAAATTCACTTTTGTTGTTAATTTTAAGTTGCAATTTGCTACTAAAAATATATACACACACACCCACACACACTAACAACATTTTGTTCTTACTAATACTTTCTTTTACAACTTTTCATTTGCTTCATTAAATTAGAAATATGTTATATAATTGTATAATTGTACGCAATATTTATGTAGCTTTTATGTGGACGATAGTGGTTACTGGAATACAGCAAAAGAAAGCTTAGAAACCAGGGGACAGAATTTGTAAATTGTAACAGTTTTTTAAGTGAATTAATAATAAATAATAAATAATTTATCACTTAAAATTTGTTTACCTACTTAAACACTTTACTAGCAGCCGGATGACGTCCACTGCTGGACATTGGGTTTCCCCATAGAGGTGACGGTCACTTAACAGGTTATACGTGCAAATCAACCTTCAAGCCTATTGCACTATATAGCAAGACAGTCATGCACTAATCTCTGCCACGCTTTGCCTTGTGATGGTAATGAGATTTATATCCAATTCGTGACTAGATAATTACCGTGACGGGTATGCACAGGGGTTATTGGGTTGTGATGTTGTTGCATGTCGAATTATAGATGGTTCAGTGGCCAGAAATGAACATAATTCAGACATTTGTGTGGTCAGATTTTGCAAAGAAATATTTAAGTAATCTGTCTGAAGTAAGATCGGATAATTTAATTCTTTGCCGTATGATTTTTTTACGCGTTTTACCGGTAATGTGTTCAAAATTATACACCCTTAAAGCCCGTTGAATCGCAACAAATTTGCGGACCAGTCCTAAGTTTCGAGGCCACGTTTTGATCCTGTATGTGAAATCTAGGTGTATTTTAGATGTTACGCTCATTAAAATGGCAGTGGGCTAGTCACGTAGGGCTCATTTGGTAGATGGGAAAGATTTATCCACATTTAATAACATTACTTTTCATGATATTTGCACCGTCTCTATTGTGATGACGTCTGCGTGTTAGACACATAAAATATCCATGCCATGCCAGGCCATAAAGACCATGAGATGAGGTTTCCTTGGGAGTGTACCTCTGTAATGTTCACAACTTGCCATCAACGCGTAATACTTCTTACATAGAATCCATCACACAGCATGGTCACACAGTCCTCCATATTTCATCCTGACGTGGAATATCAACACGTATAAGTTTATAACGCAATGCTCTTGAGTGAGAGTCTCGTCTACGAAGACAAAGTGATGCACGACCATTAACGAGATGGGGCGCGACTTCCCTGCAGTAGTCAGGCCGGGTTTTTTATAGATTAGGGGTAAACAAGAAATCGAGCCTTTTTACGATTACCGGGAGCCCTGAACATCCACATAATTATTGTGCCGATGCATTGCCCTCCTTCCCCCTCCCAATGGGTCACCGGTTACTCACAAACCGCACGTAACGCGACACTGAAGATGTCACTTTACGGCGGCATTTTTATTTTATTTTATTTCATAAGGACACTAGCAGTACATACGTTGATACAGTATTACGTTAAACAGTGATTATGACATGATTGTGACGCATGCACCTTCATAGGTGACACAGCATTACATTATGTGAGCGAGAGGTACATCCCCGGCCGTGGCGACCCAACTCCATTGCATAGGAAGATGTCATGCACCATGCATGGCACTACCTCCTCCTATGCAGAATGGCATTGCCTCTTCTTGAAACTTGTAAGAAGAAGATTCTCTGTCCTCTAGATGAGTACTGATAGAGGTATGTCCAACAATGGAACGGTAAGGGTGATGAAACCTATAAATTATTACCGTCCCGCAAAACGAAACATTACTAAAAGACACGCAGTATGTTTTACATCGTAGCGCCTGGTGACTAGGGATTTTTTGTTTATATTATGGGGAGATATCCGAGTAGACTGGAGTCTTCTGATGACTACCAACGCCCATAATATTCACGTAATTACTATGCAGACGCGCTGTCCTCCCTTCCTCCTCTCCATTGATGGGTGATACTCATAAGCTGCAGAAACACGAGCAATCTGTCACTTTAAGGCGGTATCAGCGAGAGGTACCTTTCCGGTCGTTGCGGCTCAATTCGGCTACAATGCTACCAATAACTAAACTTTAAGATATACCCGAGGGAAGTCATGCATTACTACTATAAAACTAACCTTACCTTCACTTCCCAATATGTTCAGGCCTAAGCAGGAAACTCGACAGAATAGCCATCACTTGATGCAGGTGTTATAACGATTTGGGAGCAACAAGACTAAGGAGGTATGCCAATTCCACTCGCGTCCAGAGAAAGAAATAAAAAGAGAAAGATAAACATTTATTTGAGCACAAAACCAAAGACATGTATATAAACAGTTTAAGACAGAATAGTAAATAGAAGGAAGAAAACATAGTGTGCCTTTAAGCTGTGCCAAATCGGTTTGGTTAGACGTAAGCGAGGTGGTAGGCATGCAATGCACATATAAGGCGACTTTTCACGAGCACGAATTGTGACACGAGTGGTGACTCGAGGTCGGGTGCTCTTCCATAGGAGAGTACCCGTAACGTTGAATAGGGATTGGTGACCCCTGGTGGTGATAATCGAGTAACAATCTTCCTTCTGTTTGTAAGCTTGCGCCGTGGAAAGACACCACCTACTGAAGAAAATTCGTACCGCCAAATAGCTCTGCTGTGTTCCGGAACGGATCCGAGGCACGGTTCACTGATAACCGACCTCAGATAGTCGGGGTCCCGAGTAGTGAAATAGCCACTCACGAAATGCTGCCCCGACATCTTGCGAAAAATCTCGGGATGCGCCATCATGTCGGTTGGCGACTGGACGAGAGGGCCAGATGGACTATTACTTGGGGGGCTCGGACGTCCCCGCAGTCTATAGGTCAGTTCTCACTTAGTACAGTTTTGTGGCCATAATGAATCTTCTGCCGGATTATTGGGAGATTTCAACGCTCACCATCAAAACTGACCTTTCCCATTTCAGTGTACGGATCACGCTGGAAGAGAGATGTGTAAGCTAGATCTAACACTAAATTTATCCCAGATGGTTCTTGGGGCCACAAACTACCTGACGTTGAGGCACATAGGGCAAACTGCCAGGATCTATTATTAAAAACTGATCCAGACTGATACGGAATATCGGTTTCGCCTCCATTAGGTAGCTCTGACCATTGTCAGGTTCAGTCCGTTTCAGTTTACACGTCACCGGATCCAAAGCCTAAAGGTACCCGTCGGGTATGGTATTACAAGTTAGCAGACTGGCACGAAATGCGAACTTTTCTTGCGTCCTACCCTTGAAAGGCTGTATGCTTCTCATCTGGACACATCTCCGTATATGCGGATGCTGCGACGGGTTTGCTGCAATAGGCTATGCAGTCCTTTATTCCATTTCAGAAGCACTTATAGTAAATAAGACAACACCTTGGTTTGGACCTGAATGGAGACACGTTGAAGCTGAAAAACATGTTGCGTATCTCGCGTGGGTCGAATCACGAAAACTAAGTCTGGAGATTTACCTGAAAAGAAGAGAGCCTATAATAAAACGGCCAAGAACTGTAAAAAACCTATGCAGAGAGTTCATTCAAACCGCGTAGCTCGGATACTCTGTCAGACTATGGAGCGAGTTCTGAATACTAGGATCCTAGCCTACCTGGAAACGAATGATCTCCTCAAGGACAACCAGTATGGGTTTCGCCAGAACCGGTCAACTGGAGATCTTCTTGCATATGCCACGTACGTCGAACGTTGTACAAAGCGCGCCTATAAAAAAACATATACAATCAAGATTGTGAATCAAACCAGCATTATTAGTAAGAGGTAGTTCCATGCTACATTGCAGCGGAATTGGGTCGGCACGACCGGGCAAGTACCTCTCGATCTTATAATACCGGCGTAAAGTGGCTTCTTCGTTGTCGCGTTACGTGCGGTTTCTGAGTAGCCGGAGGCCCATTGAGAGGCGGTGCAAAGGAGGGAACAGCATTGGCATAGTAATTATGATGATGTGCATGGGCATCGGTAGACATAAAAAGGCTCTGATTTCTCATTTTGCCCCTTGTACCATAGTAAAAATGAAAATCTGGTAAAATAAATCGCCACGCCACTATCATCATTGGCAAAGCCAAAACATGAGAAATAACCAATCACCATTTGATCCACCCGTACTCTAATAAACGCGTTAGCGTAGCCATAAACATTTCAAGCGAGAACAACTTCCCCAATTGTCTCACTCAATGCAACCCATCAATATCCCTACCACATAAAAGAATTCTACCTTCTAAATTGAATACAAACATTTTTAATTTCTCGCGTAATAAACTCGGGCAAATATAACCTTAAAAATATTAAAACACGAATTTATGGTAAAGTTTTTAATTCGGGAAAGTGCTTTTAATGCTCTACACTTCTTCATTATATGAAACACTGTGAGTGTTTCCGTCCAACCCCCTTGACCTATCGCTTTTATTCGTTCCAGATGTTTCATTTTCATACAATCCAAATAATGACGTTTTCAATAATACATTTTTGTTTAGGTGGGTGTCACATTAAGCTTTGCATTTATTAATGTTACAGTTTTTAACGAAGATGTTTGAACTAAAACAATACTAGTTACGTCCCACGATTTTAACCAGATGTATTTTATTTAAATTTTCTTTTTTTTTTTATTTCACATTGATTTATTGTGCGCAGTTTCATTCCGATACTGCACAATATAAATTTTCTGTGATTATTTGTTTGTAGCAATCTGACGCAATTTTCAATAATGGAGAAAATTGAATACCGTGCAGTCATTAAATACCTCAATAAAAAAGGCCCATCACCAAAAGACATCCATCAAGATATGGTGAGCACTTTTTACACTAGCTGAGTTTAAGCGCGGTCGTGAGAGCATTAAAGATGATCCTAGAAGTGGAAGGCCTACATCCTCTAGCACGAAAGAATATATCGATAAAATTTGTGATCTCGTACTGGGTGACCGACGTTTGACCATTGGTAAGATAGATGAGATAACAAACATTAGTTATGGCCGGGTGCAACACATAATAACGGAGGAGTTGGGGTTCCATAGGGTTTCCGCTCGCTGAGTCCCGAGGTTGCTTTCAGCTGAACAAAAACGAGTTCGATACACAATTTCACGAGACTGTTTGGAACTTTTTGAGACTGATCCCGAGGACTTTTGTCTAGATTTGTTACCATGGATGAAAGCTGGGATCACCACCATACTCCTGAATCAAAGCAACAATCCAAACAGTAGAAGAGATTAGACTCTCCTACACCGAAAGAGGCTAAGGTCGTTTTGTCGACTAACAAATTCATGGCTTCTGTTTTTTGGGTTGCGAAGGGCATTGTGTTTGTAGATTGTTTACCGAAAGGTCAAACTATAAATACTAGTTATTATTATAACCTTTTAGGAAGACTCCGGGAAGAAATAAAAGAAAATAATGTTGCGTAAGGTAGTCTTGTTTCATCAAGACAGTGCACGTTTTCACACTTCGGTTGAAACAATGTTTGTAATCCATGATCGTGTAATCCACCTTATTCGCCGGATTTAGCCCCCTCGGATTATCATTTATTTCCAAATTTAAAAAAACATTTAGGTGGCTCGAAATTTTCGACCAAAGATGAGGTGATGGTCGCAGTAAACGATTATTTCGCCGACCTTCCGGAATCTTTTTTTTTCGAGGGGATAAACAATTTGCTGGTCAGGTGGAAGAAGTATGTTGAACTAGATGGAGACTATGTCGAAAAATAAAAATAAATTTAGATCCACTTTTCTTTCATTTTCTTGTTCGGGCTTAGAACTTTTAGATCCACCCTCGTACATATGTGTAGATAATTATTTAGATTTTAATTTTATATTAAATTTCTAGACAAAAAATATATTAGAATATTTATGTAATATATTTGTATAAGAATAACAAAAAATTAAATTATGTACAACATTAATTTATAAACAAAAAACTTAAGGTATTTATTTGATCGACAATAATTATTAATTTATAATGTAATTTATCAATTAATCAGATCCAGGGCTCACACTGTTCTGGTTATACGACATTTGCAGTGGTATTGTTGAGCGTCTTCTTCTCTATCCGTTATGAGTCGCCAAAATGCGGTAGCGGTCATGAACAATGCCGTACTCAAACTTACCACTAGGATTTTTGCATTTGTTATATTTTCACCTCAATTTAACCTGTTCCGACTTTAGTTTCATTAAGCTTTTAGTGAACCATGGTGGACGTTGCGAACTACAAGACCTACGCTTGGGCACAGAGGCATCAAGGACTTGGTTTAAGGTGAGGTGTCGTTGAGAAGCCGGATCATTTCGTCAACATCATCGCGTCTGGATATTTTATCGGTCCAATCTACTGCAGATAGTTCAGAGTTGATGCGGTAAAATCTGCCTTAAAAAAAAGTTATAATTTACATGACTTTTTGGTAGCAAATATGATTTGCAATTTTGTAAAGGTACGTTCGACATTAAATTAGGATGTTTGAGGTCTAATTTGCTAATCAGATCCAGAGGTTCAGTAATCAAACAATTCCTAATAGTAGTAAAAATTAAATCTAACGTGGAGTGTTGTTTATATTTAAGTCAAGCACAACCCAAAGATCTTCACATTCAGACTCCCAGGTGTTGATGCGTGTCGAAGGTATATCTCGATATATCGCGGTCATAGCTTCGCCACCGTCCGACTTGTGGCTTGATGAAGAGTAACAATCTCTGCGATACACTGCATACTTGTCACAATCTATAAACTCATTATCATATACACACGCGTTCAACCAAGTTTCAGTAAAGACTAGAATTTAATAATTAGTGTCGGTTTTATCGCGAAACACGTCATTGGTCTTGGTTCTGAGGCCTCTTACATGCTGATAATATATATCCATAACTAGAAAAGACAGAATAGTTACAATAACATTTATAATTGTTCGTAAACTGCGGTTGATATGTACGCAAGTAATATTTTTTAGGCATAAAGTGCTACAAATTAATTTTGCCTATGTTCATCTTTTCGTGCATAAATGGCGCGCTTCGTGTCCAGACGTTTGTACGCCATTACTTTAGCTTTATTGCGCGTCACGGCGTGTTGACTCATTTGCTGGTGACAGGTGAACTGACGCCGAGTTTGTTTTCTGTGCTATATCTATTGTATGTGGCCACTGCTGCTATAAGATAGAGCGTCACTGTGGTGTGTATTGCGCAGTTTAACTACAATCGTGTGGGGTCGAGTGGTCTCGCGATTGAGTTTAGCTACTCTATGACATGCGGCATGTCATCGTTTACGAGGGGGTGGTTGACAGACTTCGTGAGTTGTGTGATCATATGAACAAGGTTCTCGAATTTGCTCTCTGGTATACCATTTTGCGTGTTTTGTTTAAGGGCTCCCAGCCGATCCGATAGATCGCTCACAATTGCTTACTTTTGATCTAGTCAGCATTGTCCGCTTGGAGTGTCTTAACAGTGAATGTTTTATTCTCGATGACCTTTTCGAGGCTCTCGAAACATCCATTAAAGAAATTTATTGACTCGTGGAAGCTGGTAGTTTTGTCATTAATGCTTGCTAACTCATTTAAGACTTTTTCTTTAATTGTGACTTTAAGAATACCGGCTTTAAGAACTTTAAGAATAATTTCTTGTTTGAGGATATCACGTAGTCTCTGCTCGGTGACAAAAGAGGGTAGTGTAACTTTTGAAGACTGTGATTTTGTGCGTAAAGTAACGTCATTTGTGCTTTTGTCGGAAGCATCGTTCGACGTAGTGTAGTTTCTACGTTGTTGGCATTTCCAGGCACGCCTTTGATCAATACTCATGGATTTGTATTTCTCGATAGAAACATGGGTACACTCCAAATTGTAGATCTGGTCACATTGGGGATATTGTAAATATTCTCAGCTTTTCATGAGAGGCATCCCAAATAGTTTTTCGACAACATTTTGCAAGTATGTTCAATTGTAGTTTATTCAGTGTACAAACAATACGTCGTATAAAAGTTTAATATTTAGTTTAGTAATGATGAGTGCGTAAGTGAAGTCTCATAATATACTTTAGTGATGGAAATCATAAAAAGAGTAACGATAAAAGAGACAAAAAATTTCGACGGTGACGATCGAACTCTGTTCGACCCGTTACAGACCAACTACTTCTACACTAAGCCAGACTCCTTGTGACTATGTAAAATAGTCTATATAAACTAAATGTCGGTTCAAACCGACAATTTAAATTTGGATTTATTTGCAAACTACCGTCAACCTATTTGTTTACACGAGTTGTTTTATATTATCACTTTATTATGTTAGTTATCCACTAAGCACTTTTATAACGTTTATGGATAGGAATATATTTTTACACTTAAGTTATAGTCAAAGAAAGTACACTAGCCAATACTATTGATTAACACTATATTACTAAAGTCTCTCATAAGCACAGTCAATGTTCACGGCTTATTTCACTTAATCACTAACACTAGTTAGTTAATATTTTCACTTGATCACTTTGTGCTTATTAGGATTTGTGGTAGCAAATAAACGCTTGTTTATTATTTTAAATCTTAAATCAAATACAGAGCCTATAATACTTTAGATTTGACATTTGACATGAATCCAGTATCTATTCTAGGGAGCAGAATTTCCATAAATACTTGACGCATGTATTTATTTATTTATACTTAGTTGTCCCGATAGATGATGTCATAGGAATTTACTATCATACTATGCGTATGTTATGAGGCCGGACAGTCACACCCGCGAGCTTAACTTGCATAATATTCCAAAAATATCCTGACATAAAAACATTGGCCATAACAAACCGAATGCAAAATTAAAGTAACTATTAAAGTAACTATTATTTAGCTCCGTACAGTCGTTATGAGGTTATGCGCTCACTAACATTTAGTGGGGGTTTCATTTTCATTTAAATAGAAAATGAGGGACTCTCTGACCAACCTATATACGTAATGACAACCTCTATTTCACCAATGAGGGGTAGAATATTCAGAAACTCTTAAAGACGTATCAAAATTTTTATTCAGTGGCCCAAAAATAAAGTTTGAAAAGTAAAATATTACGGACTACCATACAAACTTTCAACATCTATTTCCCCCCGGCCCGCTTAGGGGTAGAAATCCCAAAATCCTTTCCTCAGGGAGTGTCCATTCCATAAAACGACCCTATAACTCACCAAGTTCCAGACCCTAACTATAATAGTTCACGCTCGGCGATGAAGAATCAGTAGGGACATGTCACTTAATACGAATAAATAGATATTGCACGCACTTAGCACAATATATATTTGAACATAAATTATTATTATTAGCGATCGCCAAAAGATCTAAATTAGATACTGAACTTGACCGCATATTTAAGTAAATAAAATCCTTTTGTAAATAAAACTAAATGTACTACATATCTTTCGTATATAATACAAGCTGGTGTCTGCCACTTCGCCCACGTAGACTTTGGAAATAGTACAGCGATGCATATTACGGGTTGGCTGAAGTCTTCAGAGTTCGGTATCAGCTATTGTAGACGCTTCGATACTATGTTAACACAAAATTCTCAAGCTCAACATGATTTCTTAAAGCACCATTTTCACATCCTTTGCTTATATACGGGGACTAAGGACTCATGTGAAACGTGAAGGGGACCAAACTAAATTATACATTTTGTTAGAGGGGGGGGGGGGGACAAATGAAAGAAAAAGTCGAAGGCTCCCTCTGCGATTAAAATTTTTCATTTTTGCAACATCAGGAGGTCGCAGTCAAATTTCGACGCTATTATACGCTATTTATTTTCTCTGACGGAAACGCATCCCTCCCTTCTTTGAACTGGAGTGGTGAATCGTCAGCCCATACTGCAAAAGAGAAAGCCGAACTTCTGGGCGCTCTTCTTGCGTCGAACTCTTTTTTGGATGACCGGGGAATTCAGCCACCTACTGTACCGGCGGTATGGTTACACGGTGTCGGATTTATGTACCGGCAAAGTGCCGTGCGTAAAACAAATCCCTGGACATTCATAAGCCGAATGGGCCCGATGGTATCGCTTCGATTGTGCTGGGAAAATGTGCTCCGGAGTTGGCTCCGGCGTTGGAGTGGCTTTTACGATTCTCCTACTCTGTTGGCATAGTCTCCATCTCTTGAAAGGCAGCTTCAGTGCACCCGATCCCTAAAAAAGGTTATCGCTCCAACCCATACAACTACTAATTAACTAACCTATTGCGATAACCCCTTTAATTTCCAAAATTATGGAATCTATTATCAACTGCTCTTGAAGTACTTGGAAGATCATCAAATAAATAATGACCACCTGTACAGTTTCCGCCGTGGACGTTCAGCTGGTGATCTTCTAATTTTTGAACGACCGGTTGAATCAGTTGGTAACGTGGCGGTTAGTTCACGTGTTACGCCAGAGGTCACGGGTTCGAATCCCACCCAGGTCATGGATGTTTATATATGTAATTCTATAATAAAAATCTTAAATATACAAAACTTATTAAATTTATAAAACATATTAAATATATTTCCGTTGTCTAGTACCTGTAACACAAGTCCTTACGGTGCTAACAGGGCTACCTGTGTTAACAGGGCTAGGCTAACGTGATGTGATAAGTCCACATATATATAGAAATATTTAACGCACCTATGGGCGGAGGCAGTTGAAACCAAGGGGGAGGAATTGGCAGTTAGTCTGGATGTAGCGAAGGCCTTTGATCGGGTTTGGCACAAAACGCTCCTTTCTAAGCTTAATTCATACGGACTTCCCGGGAAGTTATGTGATTAGATCACTAACTTTTTGACAAATCGCAGCTTAAGCGTCGTGGTTGACGGCGCAAGCTCCGCCCTTAAATTTGTCAACGCTGGTGTTCCTTAAGATCCTGTCTTCTAGCTCCCACACTGTTTCTTCTTCATATCAATGACATGATGCAAATTAGTGGCCTTCATTGTTACGCGGATGATAACAAAGGAAATGCTTTATACACTTGCAGTGCCAATACTTGGTTGACGTCTTCTTAGGAATAAGAAGACGTCATCCAAGTTCCGAGGCATAGGATTTTTCATCCAATGTCTCGGACTGGGGCCGACTTAACTTAGTCCGATTTAATCCCCGTAAGACCCAAGTTTGCGCATTTGCCGCTAAAAAGTCACCCTTCATAGTGTCTCCTTATTTTCCGAAAACCTACCTATCCGTCTCAGCTATTACCGGAATACTTGGTGTCGACATATCGTGTAACGTTCAGTTTCGCGGCGACTAGGAAGCGAAAGCTAAATTAGCCACAAAGAAGCTGGGCGTGCTCAATAGGGCGAAGCAGTACTTCAATCCAGCCCATCAGCAGCAACTAAACGTGGCGCAGGTTCGGCCGCATATGGAGTTCTGCTCCCACCTTTGGCCCCGCAATATCAGCTCGTTAAATTTGACCGCATACAATGTAGAGCGACTCTAATCCTAGACGACCAAGTTTTTTTTGGACAGATCGATTCTTTGGTCCTACGAAGAGATGACGGTTCGCTGTGCGTCTTTTATCGTATTTTTCACGGGGAGTGTTCCGAGGAAATGTTCGGCTTAATTCCGTCTTCGGATATCGCGACAGATCTTTAAGTTCCACGCCCACCACCTTGATGTCCGTGAATCCACAACTGTACGGTCTAAACGTAGAACGAGCTGCCTCCCTCTGTATTTCCAGTCCGATACGATTTAGAGGTCTTCAAGAAAAGAGCACACCTATTACTTGAAGGCCGGCAATCACCTTCAATCGGCAATTCGGCAATGTTAAGACGCCTAGTCTTACAGATGGTGACGGTAGCCACTACCTACCTGCTCGTTTGCTCCAAATCTCATAAAAAATGGTGACCAGGATAGCTTTGAATAGAAATGACGTACCATGCATATACAAACAGACATACAGACGAACAACCAGACAAGAAATATTAGGAATTGTGTTCTATTGAAGTTTAAATATTGAAATAGTTTTTTTTTTTGAATATGATAAAAAAGTGTGGGCGGGATTATACTCCTGGGCCCCTTAAATGACATAGTTTTAAATATGATATAACGCTGCAATATGAAGGCATTGCAGCGTTATATCATAAAACTGGTGCTGTGCTCCCCTGGACATAATAGATTGTCATGTGTCAAAAATAGTGTGACTCTGCAAGACAAATAGCTTTATTACTTTGGTATACGACACGTGGGATATAAATGGATATTATTGCACTACGAATACAATGCCTTTGCTATGCTCAGCATATGATATATACCTGTGATAACGGGAGGATATGCCCCCCAGCTCCCAACGGTTCTACACCCCTGGACTCACTAAATTGTTAAGTTTGAAAAAGAATTGGATGCGGCAATACCAATGGTGAGGGCGGCTTAAGAAACCCTCCCCCCCTCAATCCAAGCCCAGGGTGACGTAAAAGTCGTCAAAGGGCAATAGCTTCCTAGAATGAAGGGTCGAAGTTTTTCATGGAGGAGCTTCGAGGAAGTCATCAGAGAAAGGTTAGGACTGATTCTGGTGTTCCAGTTTTTTCTAAGCCTGAGATGTTATTTGAGATTGAAGCTTCCAATAGCAAGTTGTATACGTCGCATGCTCCTCATCATGATACCCTGAACAACGTGTAAGCCTGATAC
Organism: Eumaeus atala; assembly: GCA_017140195.1. Classification (NCBI taxonomy): domain Eukaryota; kingdom Metazoa; phylum Arthropoda; class Insecta; order Lepidoptera; family Lycaenidae; genus Eumaeus; species Eumaeus atala. Next base: position 639,200 of record JAFELO010000240.1, on the reverse strand, counting down.
GTCATGTTACGAGAGCTAAAAAGGATTTTTAATTTTGTCCTTCAGCGGGGCGTGTCTCCCAGGGCATGGCTTGGAAGTGACGTGGTTCTCTTTTTTTTAAGAAGGGTGACAAATCACTTTTCCAGAATTATAGATCAGTTTCACATCTTAGCCATATTTGCAAGTTATTTTCAAGAGCCTTGACGAATCGTCTAGACCACAAAGCTTGACGAATTCCAGTCACCGGAACAGGCTGGGCTTCGCAGAGGATTTAGCAAAATGGACCACATTTTCATGATGAGGCAAGTTGTACAGAAGAAACATGATTATAATCAACCGATGTGCCTTGCCTTTGTGTACTGTGAAAAAGCTTTTGAATCTGTCGAAACCTGGGCTGTTCATGAGGCCTTACAGCGATGTCCGGTGATTGGCGATACGTCGAAGTACTGATAGCATTGTATAGCGCCGCTTTTATGTCCGTTCTGATTCCGGGATGTCATTTTGGAATCTGTAATTTTGGAAAAGTGATTTGTCACCCTTCTTAAAAAATGTCGTCCGTTAACCGACTATTCAATAGACTAAGCAATAGTTTGTTTCCTTGTTTTTCTTTTTTATAGCATAAGGGGGCAAACGAGAAATTCAAGCCTTTTTATGCCCACCAACGGCAATGGACATTCGCATGATTGTTGCCCAGATCCGTTGCTCTACCATAATCCCCCCAATGGCCACCGTATGCTCACAAGCCGCACGAAACGAGACAGCGACGCTGTCTCTTTATGCTGGTACCAAATGAGCGAGAGCTACTTCCCCGGTCATGCCGGCCCAATTTCGTTGCATTGGAGGATGTAGTGTCATGCACCATGCATAGCATTACCTCCTGCAATGCAGCATGGCACTTCCTCTTCCTAATTAATTGTTAGAACGTGCAAACATCTAGAGACTTATCCCCGTGGACTTATAAAACTATAAATAAGATTTGTGGAAATATTTTTATATATCAGTCGTATTGGGTACATTCATAAGGAAGATTTCAGACTGCATACCATTATACTACGACTAAAAGAACCACAGTGATGCAAGTGAAACCCCGGTGCAATGTTAGTCTAATACAAATGCTTAAAATAGAAAAGTTGTGTAAACTACAAACTATTGTTCGTTTTTATTATCCGTGACCAAGACTGACATTAACTAACCGAAGCGTCTAGAGTCTAGACAGTAAAATATCTGAATTTATAGTGAACTAGCACTACCCTGCAGTTTCATCAGCATAACTCTGGCCCTATTGATCGCAGCGCCATGTATGTAGCCTATAACTTTACTCATGAATGTGTCTATCATATATGTAAATAATTTTTCGAATCCGACTTGCAGTTGCAGAGATTAGTGCGTACAAAAAACAAATGAGCAACTCTTCAACTTCATTATACTGGAACGTATACGTAGGTATCTCAACGTACCGTTAAAAATAGTTTAATTGTAATAACAGCGGTACCACGCAGTTCCATACCAGAAACAATTTAACTGCCGACTGGAACCTATGTATGTCTGTGTAAAATTTTATTCAAACAGCAAACTTTTTAGAATCTATAATATTAGTAGGAAGTTTTATTTGCTTAACCCCTTGTCTAGTTATCCAAATGAGATAAAGTACGTAATCTAAAAAAGATATATTGATTATGGAGCCATAAGTCTCTTGTTATTATTTATATTATAGTGAAGTGAAAACTTTAGTATCGAGATGCAGTGTAAAATGTTATCAGTTCACATCAGCCATGCTGTACGCAGCGAATCACGCCCTGGCATATTTATGCTATACGGAGCGTATCTGCCACGAGTGTGGCTGTAAGTGTAATGAGGTCTAGCCCCAATGCGCCAGCAATATGCGCATCTGCAAGCATCATCCACATACATCATCAGGCACGCATTAGCACGTAGCTGTCTATAAGTCTATATAAGAATATATAATTTTTTTAATCATAAGGTTTCCGGAAGCTATGGGACCGAGTACAATCCAATGGTAGATTGAGTACTACCAATTTCGGGGACATTTACCAAGTGTTTTCCCTTCACTATAAAGATAGAGCTCCTTGCCCATGGCGTCAGCAGTAGAATATAACGTAATGTTCTCCTAACCAAACAAAAACATAATCCAGCCATCTCAGCCAAAAACTATTCACAGTGCGTGTACAGCCACAGCATATATTTTAAAGCATAAGGATGGGTCCAAATACACCCTATTATCTCGTTTTCCTAATCCAATAGGGCGGTAGTGCAAAGAGAAATCAGGCCCAGGATCGTCTTAACTTGCCGACCCGATCAGGCATGATTCTGTAGCACTACCAATTTTCTGAATGCGGACTGTCAAAAAAAATATAAATACTAATTACAATGTTTGTTATGAACCTTATGACCTTCTCATTTCTCGATCACGAGGAAGCACCTCGCACTCTAGGATAACATAAAGAATATATCAACAATTTGTTCATTTAACAGCAACGTCTCTGTATGCCGTGTACTCGCATAGTCTTGAACACCAGACGACTACGCGATCGAGCTTTTAAGTCTAAGCGCTCTTATGCTACACACAGACGTAGGGATGAAAACGTCTAGTTCCACGTCCAGACTATAGTCTAAATATCTATGCTGTCACGTAAATGTATCTTAGGAAGATCATGTGAGCCTAGTATAAGCCATTGTTGATTTGCTTTTTTTTATGTAACTACACTGTCTCGTCGCTTGTAACGAGTATACCAGTAGAGGGGCATAACGAGTAAGATTCTGATATATACAAAATGAAAGACCCTTGTGAGTAGGTACATCTCAAAATAGTGATTGAATACAACTACTGATGTTCTTAGTACCCGGTATTTATCGTATTAAAATAGATTTCGCAGAGGTTGTTGAATTTATACGCCAGGGAGAAACCGATAGGAAGAGGTAATGCCATGATGCATAGGAGGAGGTAGTGCCGTGCATTATGCATGACACTACATCCTCCTATACAACGGAATTGGGCCGGCACGACTGGGGTGGTACCTCTCGCTCCCGTAATACCGCCGTAAAGTGACATCTTCAGTGTCGCGTTTCGTGCGATTCGTGAGTAGCCAGTGGCCCATTGGGAGGGGGGGAAGGAGGGCAACGCAACGGCATACTAATTATGTGGATGCTCATGGGCATCTGTCGTCGTGAAAAAAGCTCTAAATGCTCATTTGCCCCCCCCCCTACTATATAAAAAAACTTGGTACAAATTTTTGTACAACAACACACCATTAAATACGGTACAAAATAATTCAACGCCCGTAACGGGGCTTAATGAGAGCGGATTGTAACTTCTGGGTAAATGATTTGTAAGAAACACATACACCTTGAGATGTCACACCACCGGTCTGCCAGACGTACAGACGTTAGACAGACTGAACGACAACAAAGTGATGTTATAAAGGTACCGGTTTTTTCTTGCGTTATACGGAACCCTAGTAGTAAGTCACCAATAAAAACTTTCGCTTTTATTTTACTCATAATTTAGAAACCAATGGAACCCTTTCAATTCATTTGAAAGGGTTCCACTGGTTTCAATTAAATGGACAATAATACGAGTATAATAACCTGTTTAAAGTATAACTTTATTTATACATTTTTATGTGTAATTAAATTGTGACATTCATTATCGTAATTTTGACATAAAATATAATGTATTAAATTAATAATTTGCATAAATTGTAAACATTTATAGTCTGCAAGATGTATAAAATTAGATTAAATAGATAACTATTATAGATGGTAAGATTACAGTTCAGTTGAAAGTTGCTCATCGATTACCATAGAGATCTTAACATAAATTATTATATATACCATAAACATTGTAACAAGAAAAAAATTTAAATTGTAAATAACATTTATCACTTTTACACTGTGTTAGTATAATACACAAATATAAAATAATTTAAAATATTACACTCTTATTCGGAGTGGTCTTCCTTGCCTGCAATATAGTCCTGTAAGCGTCCAGTTATCAGTAGAAGCACGCACTCTTCCATGGGGAAATTATTCACTGGCAATCGTGTGGATTGATTTAGGGACTCCAGACTCATATTTCATACCGTTTAGAGCAAACTGTAACCCTCTAAAAGTGACCACAAATCATAATCCAGGGGATTAAAGTCGGGACTTGATGAAGGGTAGTCTTGAGCTCGGATCAAGTCCCGAATATTCGTATTACACAAGATAGGGGGATGAGGGTTAAGATCTGGTCCCGAGTTCTACTGGAAGTTTATCATACTCGGTTATTTAACGTGGTTTTTTTCTTTTTTTTCGGTTGGACCTACTACTGGTTGGCAGCGCTATTGCTCTCGCCTGTAGATTAGGGAGACTGACCAGAGGGTCTTTTCTCGCAGATGGGATGAGATGTACCGGTTGTTCGAGGGCGTGCCGTATAGTAATTATTTTTTGGACCAAAAAGACGGAGACGGTCCCCTCTGCACGCTTTTGTGGACGACGCGCGCACGATACCGTTTATAATGTGGTAACGTTGATAAGGGAAATTGAGCTCATTTATTGTTTGGCTTGTTTGAGGAGGCCGGCCCACTCAACCCCTCTGGCGGGTAGAGTCTGATTTGTGCTCGAAATCAATAAAAGCCGTGATCAAGATTTAATTTAACATTAGAGTAATCTAAAGATCGAATTTGTATCTAATCTGAGGTAATTTAAGCTCCTAACTTAATTTTAACTTTGCTCTGAGATCAACTTACGGATATGAAACTGGGTTCTTATTTTCTGTAAGTTATATTTCTCAAGTGATAATATGACTAGATGTGTTGTATCAATGCCTCAACCGGTTTGATGTACATGTACAGTACATGTTGTTATTAAGATGCTTAGCTGCCTTTTCAAGTATGGTATCTTGATACACTCGTGGCTAACACACCACCAAACCATCACTGATGTCGGATAATGGCCACGTTGCACTCTGTCGGCCAATTGGGGAGACCCCTGTGAGCTTGAGCATAGGTACGGTCTTTTTGGTTGTTAAAATGTTGCTCAATTGTAAACAATTTCTCGTCCGCAGACAATGTTTTCTGTGACCTACCTTTGTGTATCGCTTCAGTAGTTATTTTGATTGTACCACCCTTTCCATGACAACAATGACCGACACATCTCTTGTAGGCTGCAAATCGTGAGTCATCCCTAAAGAGGCTTAAAAATTTTCCCCTTACGACTTTGTTCACCTTTTACGTAGGAACACTACGTGGACGGCCAGTTTTTTTTTAATTTAACTACTAACTATAAATATAGAACACGTCTCATAACATTTTCCTGCAAAAGTGTTTGCACAGTTTGCGTGCAGGTACGTATCTTTATATAATTATATATCTATAGAATTACACCCTAACTATTCCTATAATTACTAAGTGTTTCGCGAAGCATTTTTAATGCTATTTTGAATTTGTTTGAGTTTCTTTGACTCAAGTCGGATATCTTCGAGCAAAGTATTTAGGGCGTATGGAAGGTATGGTCTCCAAAGTTTTAACTGGGCGTACTTCGTACTTGACTGCAGATATCGACCTAGTACCATGTCTGTGCTCTATCGGCACTGGGTTGTGCTCCCGATTGCCATGATTATTTATTGCCAAAATACTTGTGTTTTAGGCTAACTGGTAGCATATTGATATTTTAAATAATTTAGAGTAGTCTCCATCGCAACTGTATTTTGTTTCATTGTTGACTAGAAATTTTGAGAACCGAATTTGCAATGCTTCAAAATTATCTATGTAAGATTTAAATGTAAGCACATAGTTATCAAGGGGCATAATCCAATACCGAATCTGCTGTAGCAAATTATAAACACCTTATTGTGGATCTAGGTACTTTGAAGCTGAGATGGTAAAATTTACCTAAAAGTACCCTTAGACTGTTACAAATATAGTTAATATGTTGGAGCCAGGAAAATGCAATATCAACTTTAACTCCAAGTTATGTAACACAGTCTACCCTTGCAATATGTCTAGGAAAGCAATTTTTAAAACTATTATGAAGACAGGTAAAGGTATGGGCATACATGAGTGGTGGAGTTTCATCTTCAGGCAAGTAAGGAGATTGAATCTGTCGCTAACAGAGGAGAGTCTCATTGTAACCTATTAATATATTATATACACAAATATTTGACTAATACCCAATGCATGGAGAGTTTAAAAAAATAATTTGGCTCCACACCTTTTTAACATTTAATATCGCAAAATATTGTACAACGTGTTGGCGCCAATATAAGAAAATACAATGAACAGTCATATACAAATCGTTGGAGAGCTTGCAGGAAATGTTGCACAGCCTAAACGAATCCTTCCGACGTATAGGCCTTAGGATGTACTTGGACAAGACAAAGGTCATGTTCAACGAACACGTTCTCCCTTGGCTGGTCAACGTCGATGGTGCTATTCTCGAAGACGTAGAAGAATACGTCTACCTCGAGCAACTATTGCAATAGACAACTTTGAGAACGAAGCCTATGGAAGGATATGGAGAAGGATTCCGTAGTGTTGGGCTTTCGTCACATTCTCACGTCGCCTATACTGCAGAGCGAGAAGACAAAATTCTACAAGCAATGCGTTCTCCCTATGGTGACCTAAGGGTCCGAAACATGGCCTCTTTTTTTAAGACTGGTCCGCAAGTTCACGATAGCTCAGCGGGCCATTGAACGTGATATGTTGAGTGTTTCTCTGTCCGATAAAATTGGCAACGAAGTCATAAGGCTGATAAGTAAAATTTAAGAAGATCTGATGGCAGTTGGGCCACTAAGATTCTGCAGTGGAGGCCGCGTTTGGGAAAACGGAGTGTTGGTTGACCGTTCACCAGGTGGGTAGACCATCTCCGTAGAGTAGCTGGTCCGGGATGGATGCGAGTTGCAGGACATCGGCCGTCTTGGCGTTCATTGTAAGAGGCCTGTGTCCAGCAGTGGATCGATAAGGGCTGATAATGATGATGATGACTGTTAATTTAACCAACGTTATATTTGCATATACGTTGTATAATGTTGAAATAATTTCTATTTGATTATCAAAATTATATGTGATTTTACATTTCGTTATTAACCTAATTTGGACAATTTATATGTTACTTTTCTTATGTAGAAGCATTTAAATTGAGCAAATGTCAATTGTGTAAAACAATCTAAGAAAGCGGGGAAACGAGTTGACCTAGGCGGGTATCGCTAAGACAGGCATTCATGAAGCGATGATGGTACAAGCAAAGAGTGCTATCAATAAGAAGTTCACAAATAATAATAAACGTGTGAAATTATCATAAAATTATTGTTTCATTTTTATCTGCAACATTTTCCAAAAGATTGATGTACAAAAACACCAAGATATATAGAATAGCAGTCAACGTCTCAAAAGCTCCGTATACAATATGTGCAATAATCAAATTATGCACTTTGCACAAACAACTAAAAATCCTATGCGTGAGGTTGACTTTTCATAAATGTATGTACAAATTGTGCACTCGTTAAAAATAGAATTTGCTTTGAGAAATGACTTAAAATCATGCGTGTAAGATTGACTTCAAAAAATATTTTAAGTACAATCAAGATGCTTTACAATGACGGCTCAGTATGAAGTCGTGTGCCTTGTATTTTTGTAAATCATTCAAGAGTATGAAAACGATTTATTTTTTATTCTGTCCTCGTCATATTTTGCACGCCTACGATTGTAGGTCTTTAAAGTAAGACCATAATTTAATTCATTGTACATATATCGTCACAATAAAATCACTCTAGCAAACATCGGCTTATAATTTTAATTTATGATAGTGAAGAAGGAAGCACAAACAGCACTTAATACGCTGTGATTTGTTAAGAATTGTAAAATTCTAGGACGATTCTATCCCGTCTGTGTGTATCCCGTGGAAATGTTAAGCGACTAAGCGCTCGCTTATGTATCGACCTTGTAAATGTAGTGCGACGTTATGTAAATGAAATACAAGATAACAACCCTGCATCTACATTTTTACGATATTTCTCTTTTTATATCTATGAAATTAGTTTGCACAGATTGATGCATATAGTTAAGCAGTAATAATAATAATAATAATATCTGTGGACCGTGTTAGCCTAGTCCTTTTTGTTTGTTGACGCGGGGAAATGCATTTACGCGCCTTCACTGGACCTGGGTGGGGAAGGGGGTCCTCTGGTGTGTGGGACTCGCGGCACATCATGGTGCCGAATAGCTACAAAAACCACCGCAAGTGTTATTAGTGCCTTTGGTGTGGTGCCTCGGAACAAAAAATCTTCAGGGGACCCCGACGGCTAGTCAGCCCCCTAAGGTACCGACGCCACCTCTACAGATGTGGTTGTCCCTCTCCACAGGACATCCCCACCAACTTTGGGACAATCTAATGGGGTGATGTTCCCACCCTCGCCCCTTGCCCCTTGCGCAAAAGCGCCTCTGTACCCCTCTTTGACACGTGACAGTATCATCTGTCACTCAGGTGCCTAACATAGTATTTAGTAATTCAGTAGCGCGCTGAGGGCGCGAGTGTCGCCTTGCTCATGTGTCGTATCGTAGTGTATACACATTATTGTACCTGTAGCAGTGACCTGAATTATGCATGCACTGTTCCTGGCCTGTACTAGCTTGACACAATTCACTTCGCACTGAGGAACTCAACATTCTTATGAGAGGGTACAAAGTGCGGCTCCCCCTCCTGCCCTTTAGTCCCCTGTATTCTAAGAAGGCTACAAAGTGCACCCGCCTCCTCGGTCCAGTTGGCTTCGCCCAAGATGTCTGGATTCGCCCCAGTCTATTGAGCCCCACCGCCACGAGAAGGCAATAGACAGACAATATTATTTACAGTAGAAACTGATATAAGATTATGCTATTTACTTTAGGATTCCTCTGTCATTTGGATCCGGAAAGACCAAGGGCGATATCTATTTTTTTTTTCTATAGCATAAAAGGTCAAACGAGAAATCGGAGCTTTTTTTTGACTACCGATGCCCCTGGACGTTCTCAAAATTGTTAGGCAGATGCGTTGCCCTCCTGTCACCCCCTACCCCTTATTGGGCTGCCGGCTCCTTATAAACCACACGAAACGCGACAGCAGCGCTGTCTCTTTACGCAGGCATCGAGTCCCCGGTCGTGTCCGCCGGATTCCGTTGCATAGGATGATGTAGTGTCATACACCATATATAGCTCTACCTCTACCTCAAAAATTATAATCCCAAAGACAAGTTTGAAGCGGTATAAAATTGTACTAGTACATTCAGCAAAGTCACTTGATAAGGGTGGTGGGGAGCCGTAGACTACCGGCTGATGATGACGATTTAGGGAATGTATATTAGCTAGATCTTCATTATTAGGTGGGTACCATCTTAATTGGTATAATGTAAAAAAGTGGGACCACGCTTATGCAAATCAGTCCATTTATAATTTGGTATATTCTTAAGCTCGGAAGTCATATATTGTATATTGTCAAAAGTACGAAGCTTCTACATCCATCTTCAACTATTCTTAGGGAACTGTTTATGAAGCTTATTAAACTTAAGGAATGCAATATTCCCTAACAGCCACGTACTTAGAACGAGAGCGCCTCTAATGTAATTACGCTTATTTCTTGCACTTAATTCATTCGAGTTACGTTATTAACCTTCTTGTAGTCGAGTTTTTCAGCACGATGCACCAAGGCAATGTAATCATGGCGCATTGCATCTTTTATTTCTATGGCGATTACTAAAAATAAATATGTTGTAGTTTTTTTATACCCATGTTGTTCATTAAAATTTTATATTTAACTTAAGTATTATGACAAACTAAAGGGAAAACTGAGGCGAGCGATGTTAAATAATCCATGAGGATTGTCATAGCCAAGATAGTAACGATTCATTGGCATAGGAGATTAAGCCGAATGTTATCACAAAAAAAATGGTAATCTAAAAATTATTATTTGTGAATGTGAAAAGTTATATATGTTCACAAACATTGAAATCCTACTCGATATTATAAACGCGAAAATTTGTAAGCGTTAATATATGTTTGGGGTTTTTTTCAATTACTGAATGGATTTTAAAAAATACCTTACAACTCGTTTATAGAGTATACATTAGAATAACAAATAAGCTATACACATAAGATGCTTTTGCATGTGGTTTTGTATACAGTCGACGCGGACGATGGGACAGGTAACAGCTAGTTAAAAACTATTTAATTACAAATTTGTAAATTAAACAGAATTTTCCGCCCACCAACTTTTCTCAATGTAGTACAAAGTGATGTTATCTGGTCTTTATTAAACTAATATTATAGTCTGTTTACGGATCTACAATCTCAGAGCACATTCGGTTCCGTAGCTACACTAGATATAGGGCACCATATTCTCAGCTCACATTTTCTTGACATTTTGTACACAGATCCCAGCCTCATTTCTATTCAGGCCCCGCTGCAGTACAAAATGTGCTTCCTATGAAATTGTATTTTATAAATTTAATGACACGTTGAATGTTATAAAATACGGTTCAGGTCATAGTCTATGAGGGCGAGCGCAATCGGAACGCGTAATCTACATGCGCATAATTGTTATGCATTTTGTCCTTTCTCCCTATTCGCGTTTCAAGCCCTTCTTGCTACTCACAAACCGCACAAAACGCTACATCATAGCTGTAACTTGTCCATTACGATGGGAGTAACAGATAGCTTTTGGTCGTATCGGCACAAGTAGCCTACAATGCAGCATAACTATCTCTTAATATACAAAGGCATTTGTTGAATTAGGCATTAACTCGCAGCTCCCCCCGGTTTCGCTCGCGTAAGAGAATCCCAGCAAAACTTTCAAATAAAAATTACAAATTTCAGGCTTGACTTTCTAAAAACCGTCTATTTGTGTTCAATGACATTACGAAAGGAACTTTGTGCCAAATTTTTAATTTTTCAGGTAGAGCATGTTCTTTTTATATAGAATAGGGGGCAAACGAGAAATCAATGTCTTTGTACGACTACCGATGCCCATGAACATCCGCATAATTACTATGCCGACGCGTTGCACTCCCCCTCTCCCTATGTCACTTTACGGCGGTATTATGTGAGCGAGAGTCACCTCCCCGTTCGTGCCGGCCCTATTCCGTTGCACTACCTCTTCCTATCTGTATCTGTGCGTTGTCTGTCAGTCAGTAAATCAGTCACTCAATAACGGAAGAGTTTTATATACATACTTATCTCCCGCCCTTAAAGTATTGCAGCCGAAACAAGACGTTACGACAAACGAGGCACAATTTACGAGAGAATATAAGAACATTTCTCGCAATGTAAGCTTACAACGCAAGTAGCGTTGTTGTTTAAACTGTGCACGATCCACAGGGTGAAAAGTGAGGCAACGGATAACCTCTGATTGCAAGAACGTTTATGGGCATTATTACAAATCACCATAAACTTACGGATAAGGCTAAATAGGAGAGCATAACAAGTCTCCTCGACTGCAGTCTTATGGAAATAACAACTTATTATAAGAAAATTAATTTAACGGACTTTATCGCGTCTTATTTAAGTATTACACAATCCAAGCGTTTCAAAAAAGCTTTTCACGTGTGGACTGAGAAATGAGGTAAACTGCGATAAAATCCTTCAAATAAGTTTATGGTAATAAGTTGAATGATAGTATATATAGCATTCGCGTAAACTTAAGAAAACAAAAACTTTTAACGTGAAAGAGACAACGCACCTAGACTTACAGTTAGGATAGGATGATAGTCTTCTTTTAGACTGGAATGTTAAAAAAGGAGTGAATCAAAAATGAACTTAAAGGGGACCTTATATTTTTATCACACGTTTCACTCACAGGTTGCACAAGAGCTTTGCTAATGGTACGTTTCCATGCCCATGTACTTCCACATTTTCTGTGCTACTAGAAGGGAGGAGAAATTAAATGATATGCACCTGCATGACAATAGCGAAGATGGAATCGGTCGGGCGTCGGTAGTCGTCCAAAGGCTCCGCTTGTTACAAGTTAAAATGTGTGAAAACCATTAATTTTATAAAATTACGTACCACGAAACCAACGTGATATATTTGAAATTAAATTTCAAGCGATCGTTGTGATGGTTTTTAATGAACAACATTTTTGTCTCGACACGTGGTCGTGCATATTCAAATAAATTTAATTTCACTCTAACCCTTATTTTATTGAGATATATTCGTGTTTACGAAGTTAATGGATATTTACGGTTACATTGTACCGTTTTATTTGTTTAATTTTAATGTGAACACCTCGCAAGTCACGGCCCTTGGTTGGCGGTCATGGTAGCACGGGACCGAAATAATTTTATTTTTTAATGTTCCGTAGCCAAAAGGCATAAATGGAACCCATAAAGTTTCGTCATCTCCATCTGAGCGTCCGTATGTTTTATTCGGAGTCGGAAAAAATGCCCCTAAAGGGTAGGGCCTTTGGACTACGGAAGAACACAAACGAAATGGGTTTGAACCACATCGGTAGTTTGAGGGACATATCTTATTTTTTTTTTTGTATTTGCTGCGTAGTCATGCGAAACCCTTATACACGAATCCGGCGCCCCCTGTGTCGTAGTAACACTTGTATAATTTACGAAAACAGTAAGGTAACCATTTCTCCTATTCCGTAGAAAAAAACAGGGACAGGACCGTCGGCTTAACGTGCTTCCTGAGGCACAGAGACGTACACACCACCGACTTTATGACTCCGAACTGTCCGAATTCCTTTTCTTGTTTAGTCTGATCCGGGATTCAAGCCCGGGACCTCTCGTCTGTGGTTGCACATGCTATCCACTATCCCTCGAGGCGATAAGAGTTATTAAGTAAAATTGTAATCTACCCGATTCCAAATCCATTGTTTTACATCTCTGCCCGATTCCGAATAAAGATAGAAAACAATCTTGTTACTCTGTGCTCGCGTAAGTAATATAATTCTGAAAATCCATTCTATTTATGATAAGAATGAACATGGTTAAATAAAGAATCATAATTACGCGACGACGTTACCACTGTGTCTCTGGGGCTGTGTTATTTTATCCCAGAATCGCTATCGTTGAGGAATGCACGACACTTACACGTTCTTTTATTTACGTATATCTATAATTGACTGAAAGTACTATTAATTTGAAAACCATACTCGTTAAATCTGTTTTTTGTGTTTAATACAATAGGGGTGCAAACGAGAAATCGGAGCCTTTTTATGACTATCGGCGCCAATGAACATCCACATAATTACTATGCCGATGCGCTGCCCTCCATCCCCTCCACCAATGGGCCACCGGCTTCTCACAATCCGAACGAAACGCGACACTGAAGATTTCACTTTACGGTGGTGTTATGAGAGCGATAGGTACATTCCCGGTCGTGCCAGTCCAATTCCGTTTCATAGGAGGACGAAGCTTCATGCGCCATGCAAGGCACTAGCTCCTCCGTCTTCCGGTATATCGCCTACTATTGAGTGATTTTCAAGGAAAGGTCAAATCAAACACAAAACACTAGAAGCATGCGTGATAGATGTATGGTGCCATCCCTGTGATTAGCCAACTTAGTTGTGATTCAATTGTTCCCTCTAAACTGTATAAATATTTTAAAAACATGGATTTTAATGGCTACTTGGCATGACATGACATGGCGTGGCAATCGGAGTATTTTGCCTACGAGCGACATCCACATAATTTTCATGTAAATGCATTGCCCTCCTATCGTACTCCCTTCTAATGAGCCAAACCAATCGAGAGTTTTTCACAAAAACATACAACATGTTTTGATTTAAGCAGACCAAGAGCCACTGAGCTTTGTCTGAAACGTACAGCAGCTACAAAACGTACATAATCAAAATATGTAGTGTAGTAGAAACGTATTGCGCGTCGAGATTTTTCGTCGTCGTGATTTTAGTTTATGTTTAATATTATTCGGGGCACTTCCTAGTGATTTAGATGTGGTGTTTATTACTTGTTATTGCAGTGATATTTGTTTTTTTTTTGTGGCCAACAAAAAAAAAAATAACAGGAAAAGATAAAAACGTTCCCCGATCATTTCAGTCCGTTAACCGTTTCCAAACGACTTGATTGTCACGTGAAGGTAGAATCATAAAATTATAATATGAATGGTGATAAATCTTTGGTAATTTTTTTCATAATAATTTCTCAGGTTTACGCCGAATGTTACACATTATACTAAATAATAATAGAAAAATCTCTATTTTTCCTCAACACAGTCATTTACATGCTTTGGTAACATTATATTACAAATGATATTTACTTTGATGAGACTGATGCCTATGCCAGGTATTATTTACCTGTGTTACACGGCATCAGGCCTCCGCCTCCGTAGGCGCACATATAAACATATTTTGGTTTAACATTATAACAGAAAAAAATCAAAAAACTCCTTAAAATTAATGACTAGGAAAAAAATAACGAAAAGCAAGTATAAATATTATAAAATACCTCATTGAATGCATGTATACTATATTAGTAAATTTATGTATGCGCTTATATGAGCAGTTCTGGGTGTGTGTGTGTGTGCGTTGTGTATAGGCGTCGGTGCGTGCGTGTTTGTGTGTGCGCGTGTGTGTATGTGTTTTATGGTTATTTAATCCTAATGAGTAGATGTTCTGTTTCGTCATAGTCCCTTGAGCCACAGAGTGATTTTCTTTTTACAAGAACTTCAATACTTCTCCACTCCAATAGATCGTTATGTTAAATTTTCAATTCTACCATCCAACTGATAATGTCATTATTTACAATAGATTCTATCAGATCGAAGTGAAATCCGAAGATTATAAAAGCAATTCCACGAGATAAACCGACAAGAACTTGATCGACTAAATCGAATTAGTTTTCGAAAGGGGGACTAATTATTTCATACCTCCTCCATCGGCGAAGTCCGAAGCGCTCGACCGAGCGACGAGGCTTCAAATAGGTTTGTAGTAAAATGAAATATGACTAAATACCTTCATAGCACCCTTTTCACTACACGCTCCATTGCACACTGAGGTGGTAGACGAGCAGTCGGACCTTTTTTATATCATAGGGAGACAAACGATCATTCGGAGCCATTTGGTGAACACCGACGCCCATTAACACCCGCATATGCAGGTGTGCTGTCCTCAATTATCCCGTCCCCCAATTGACCACTGGCTACTTAACAAGCGAACGAAATGGGACAGCATAGCTTCATTTTTACGTAGATATCATATGAGATAGAGGTATTCCTCTAGTCGTGCCGGGTAAATTAGTCTGCAAGGCAGCATGCCACAACCTCTTGCTAAAAGTTACCGTCATCTAGGTAATTCTCTCCTGCAACGGGCCACCGAAAAATCACATACCGTACAAAAATTTACAGCATAGCTCAAACTATGCAGTGTTTTACTCTAAGTGAGTACTTATACATTACGGATCGTATCAGCCCAATTCATTTGCAAGGCTGCATAGAACTACCTTATACGAAAAGATTTCTTTTTTATTATGTAACATATAATATGATACTCGTAGGACGTATGAAATCAAGCATCACAAATTTAATTTGTTTTAAAATTCTTAATATTACGATTATTGTTAGAACAAATTGTAACTAAAATGTTTAGAGTTTCTGAAGCGACAATGGGCTGGTCACGCACTCAGAAAATCAGATGATCAGCGCCACTAAGGTTCTGGAGTAGAGGCTGCGTTTAGGAAAACGAAGTGTTGGACCACCGTTCATCAGGTGGGAAGACGATCTCCGTGCAGCAGCTGGTCCGAGATGGATTCAAGTAGCAGTAGATCGGTCGTCTTGGCGTTCATGGAAAGAGGCCTGTGTCCAGCGGTGGACCGGTAAGTGTTGGTATTGATGATGATGACAGTTTTTTAGTAGAAATAATTGTAGTTCCTGATCCCGTTATTTCATCATCCTAGAATTATTTTGATTAATGTGGCCTCTAATGGCAATGGACCCTCTACATTACTGTCTTTTTTTTTGTTAACGAAGGGGAATGCATTTACGCAAGATACTTATATCAAAATATATTATTAATATATTATCCAACATACTTCGGGAGCCCGGGTAGGTCTCCAGAAGTATGTTGGACTCGGCAATTGGATAGCAATACCAACTAAACCCCTACGGGTGCCTTCAGCCGCTATTAATGGAGAGTCCCGGATCTGCTCCAGCGACAGGCTGGCCTCTGCTAAAAGGCCAGACTTCACCTCATAGAGGACTGTCTGGCTACGCTTTGACCAGTCGCCACGAGGCCGTGTCTTGATGTTATGGACTGGGTTCCCATCCCGGCCCGATACGGAACACAGTGGCATCACTGTCGGCGCTGCAGATAGCGCCTCCTTCGTACCACCATTCATCGTCAGCGGGGGGAGGCCGCGTCGGCAGCCTCCTCTCTCACCCGCTCGTCGGCTTCCTTCTGTGACTGGCGTCAGATCGTGACGAAGCGCTGCCCATCTCGGACACACCACGAGGGTGTGCTGGGTCGAGTCCACCGCTGCGCCACAATCGTGACAATGCGTCGTCGACTCTTCGTGGACCGTTCGACACAGATACTTACCGAATCAACCAATCCCGGTGAGCACCTGCGTCAGACGGAAGGTGAGAGGTCTGCGCCTACGGCACATCCACCGTTTGAGGACCGGGCGCGAGGCAGCTGTTACATCTCTAACGTACGGCTGCCGCGCCAGGTGTTCCCCCCACCTCTGCATTAACGATACAAGCCCTAATCGGTGAACCCGCAGGATTTCGTCACGCGCGGTGTTCAGGCTGACATCCAGCCTATCCCAGTCATAGGAGTAGCTCTCAGCGAGGACCTCCACTACGAGTTCTCATGGAGGTCGCCGGATAGGGCCGTAGCTACAGCCCACGATACCGTACGGTACCCCAAATTGATCTCGCTGTGACGATCCTCTGTGCTGAGCCCAGATGGGCGTTATCTCCCAAACCGTACGTCGCCATACTCCAACAGATACCGGAGTACAGCTGCGGCGCTACGACCTCCGAGGTTCGGGAGGAGTCCGCCCAGCGCACTCAGCGCCTTCACGACCTTCGGTCCCAACAACTTCGGGAAGTGTGGGCCGAAGCTCCACCCTCCGTCAAGGGTGAGCCCCAAGTATTTTACATTACTATCCTACTCCAACACATAATCGTAACAAATTTTTCAATCGAATTTTGCATGATAGAAAGAATCAATTTTTCTAAACCACTTCTTCATATTAGTATAAGATATTTTTTTAGGGATTTTATCGCGGCTTATTTGATAATTTAACTAGCTCGACATTTCAGAAGTTTTGCAGCAACCATGGTGTCGGGCGGACTGAGATGACCGGATGCCACAAGTTATTAAAAGTACCTGAAGAATTATAATTATTTAATTTTCCGATTAAGGCAAACAGCACTCATTATAGTATGTTTATTTCATCATTTATCGTCTTTATCATCTTTTGGAAGAGGTAGTGCAATATAATATAGTGCTGCATAGGAGGAGGTGGTGCCATGCATGGTGCATACTTATGCAACGGAATTGGACCGGCACGACCGGGGAAGTACCTGTCGCTCACTTGATACCGGCGTAAAGTGACAGCGTCGCTGCCGCGTGTCGTGCGGTTTGTATACTCGGTGACCCATTGGGGGATGATAGGAGGGCAACGCATTTGCGTAACAATCATGCGCATGTCCATGGGCGGCGGTAGTCATAAAAAGGCTCCGATTTCTCGTTTGCCCCTTATGCTATTAAAAAAATTATATAGATATTTGGATGTTTTTTTTTTCTATATCCTCACGGGTACTCCTTGGTAGGAATCGGTGTTCTCTAGTGATTATTTGCGCTTCATCAAATCTAATGTACTGACGGGAGCCAACTTCGGCATGCTCACAGACCGCAGATTTTGCGCGCCGGTGTTCTTAACATAGCACTGCATCTGAATTACAGCCGTGTCGCACCGACACTATCCAAGAGACGACCTTAAAGGGCCATCTTCTTTCTCTCGTATGTTGCGGTGTTTCAGTTTCCAGGCATTCCTAATATATTCTTCCCTAATATATAGTGAAAGGTAAAAGTAGGGTAATATTGTATAACTTTAAGCGTGTTAATCGTTCCATGGTCATCAAGTACCTCGACTGCTCTTTCTTTTCTGTTTATTTGTCCTTCATGGGCCAATCGTTGGAGAGGGATCATTGGTGTCTTTAATAACTTGATTCATGATTATTTGAAAACTTTAAGTCACTCGATTTGAGTTATTCCTGAGAAGTGTCACCTAACTCACTTAATTGGGTACGAAGGACAGCCATATAAATGGGACGCCATCAATAGAATTATAAGCTTACGGAACGTGACGTACGTGACCCGCGGTGCATCGTGACAGAGGGTTCTCACGAGGGGTCGTGACACGGCTGGATTCGTCTGTCTCATGGATAACTTCCTCAGCCAAATCAGCGTATCGTGTAATGCGATAGAGTCTATTATTTTTGCGATCTCTTATTTATTTTATTTCTAAGATTTGGTTGTGCGGATTTAAATCCATTTTGGAGCTTATGTTTCGAATTCCTTTGTGTGATAGTGACCAGTAGCGCGCGTCGCTTGTGCCTCTTCATCATCATCATGTGTCTCTTGCGTACGTTCTGATTTGAAATTGTGGTTCATATAAGCCCCAGTCGCGTTTTGGTGTTGTAACACAATTTATTGAAACCCGATGAAAACAATGCCCAGTGCGTCATCAAGACGTTTTTATTAAAAAAAATGTGTTGTGTACTTATGTAGATGCGTGAAAAGTTATGCTTCCTTGGCGTAATAAGAGAAATCTTTTAGTAATAGGTAGTGCCATGCTGCATTGCAGCGAAATCGGACCGGCACTAACGGGGAGGTACCTCTCGCTCACTCGATGCCGCCGTAAAGTGACATCTACGGTGTCGCGTCTCGTGGGGTTTATGAGTAGCCGGTGACCCATTGGGCGAGGAGGTGAAAATAAGGGCAACGCATCGGCATAGCAATTATGCCGATGTTCCAGGGCGTCGGTAGTCGTAAAAAGGCCCTGATTACGCGTTTCTCCCCTATAGTATAAAAAAATCTTTTTGAAAATTATATATTTAATTTTACTCTACGTTTGTAGCAAAAAACGAAACAAATGTACTTAACATACTGAAAGTTTTAATATAACGCATTAGTGACTTTTTGAAAAACTAAAAGTTGACTATAGCTTAGTTCAGGGTGTCATTATTTCGGGACGATGTAAGTATGGAAAGAAGTATAACTTCAAAATAGAAGTTTTATAAGTGTGCGTCTGTTAATAGTGGGTCTATATGGCTCCAGACTGGAAACGATCTATTATGAAATTTCTATATAAAGGTTCCGCAAACATGCTGAATTGCTTCCTTGGGTCATAAAGAGCCAACAAACTCTCACACGCAGCACAAAACGCTACAGCCTGCTAGCCACTTCACGCTGATATAGTTCCATCCTGATTGCATGATGCCTGGTACGGTACCGTTCCATACTGGTTGCATGATGCCTGATTTGGCATCGTTCTATCCTAATTTCATGATCCCTAATATAGAATTGTTCCACACTGATTGCATGATGCCTGATATGGTATCGTTCCATTCTGATTGCATGATGCCTGATATGTTATCATTCCATCCTGATTGCATAATGTCTGATATAGTGTCGTTCCATTCTGATTGCATGATGCCTATTGATGTCTTAAGTTTACGCGACTGTTAGACATTACAATAAAACCACTTTTACGGATTTTATCGCGGTTTATTCAATTATTTATGTAGCTACATAAATAATTAAATAAACCGCGATAAAATCCGTAAAAGTAATTTTATTGTAATGCATGATGCCTGATACGTTATTTTCCATTCCGATTGCATGATACCTCACATGGTAACGTTCCATCCTGATAACACAGTGCCTGATATGGTATCGTTCCAGTTACCTAACTGGCATGGTGAGGTCCTTACACCTAACTGGTATTTTAGGGGCTATGCCCCTAAAGCGTAAAATATACAATGCCACTTATGACTACTACTAAATTCAGATTTCGCAATTTTAAATTTTATGCCCAAACTGAGAAAAAGTTGCATATGCGATTGATGCGTAACCTTTAGCACTCACCTTTAGGTATCTGCACTTCCAAGCTACACGCAATGCAACTTAAATATATGATATCGTCCTAGCCGAATTTCGGATACAGCGGCCATCTCTATTGAGTGAGCCATCTGCGCGGGACATATTATAGTGCACAAGTGTTTGCGCAGGCGCAAGTGCACTTTGTATTCCTTCATTCCCCATTCCGTTAGGACGGCATTCCGTCACGATCGGGGAGAAATATGGCGCAGGACCGACGGCTTAATGTGCTCTCCGAGGCACGGGGGTGTAACACCCCCAACTTCCTAACTCCGGACAGTAATTAGAATTTGAAAAATCCTCACAACAGTCTTTGCATGGTTCGACCCGGGATACAAACCCGGGACCCCACGTATGTAGCTGAACATTGCTTACCACTAGACTGCGAGGCAGTTAAATATAACGAAGTCTCTTAGTCATCAGTATTAAAACTGCTAATATTTATTAATCTTCAGAGCTTGATCGAAATGACGCTGTATATTATCAAATTATGTAACTAGTGTCGCTAGAGAGAGACCCTAGAGCTCCATGTCCATGATATTGTAATTTACATAGTTATCTATCTGACATATTAGCATATGCAATTTACGCAGGTGTACATGCAAAATTGAAGATATTACATAACAATTCATGAGTGCACTGACGTCATCTTTCTTTAAAGCTCTTTTTAATGAGAAAATCAGCTATAAAGATAAAATGGCCATATGACACTAAAAGAATTTTCCAAAATACCACGCTCATAAAACCCTCAGTAACTATGTTCTTGTGATTAGTGCGGCGAAACAAACAGCCTTATAATATCAATGTAGAAAAGCCTTGTCTTATTAAGACATTTCCATCTCAATGGACATTTTAATGAATATTTAAATTTGCATAGCCAATGACCTAACAAAAAACTTGTCCTGAAAAAGTTGAACAAACAATAAAATATGTAAATATCATAAAAAATAACCACTTCTTCACTAATTTACACCAGTTTCGTCATTATAAGACGTTTTATAAGCTATTAAATGAAGGAGCGATTTTACTGTCAATTTTCATATAAAATTTTGTTGCCCCGCTGAGTGTTGTGATTTATGGAGTTACAGCTGATATTACTGGAGAGTGTATTTTTATGACATCGAATAAAGATAATGGGAAGCTTGTGGTCGGTTATATTATACTACGTAAGATGTCGATGGATAGAGTAACTCATTACAATAAAACTACTTTTACGGATTTGTTTGCGGTTTATCTAATTATTTATCTAGCCCGACGTTTTAGAAGCTTTACAGCAACCATGGTCACGGACGGACTGAGTTGACAGCTGTCCTGATGTCACAAAATATTAAAGTACCCGAATAATTATAATTATGTAGTTGTTCCGAGTGACGAAAACAGTACTTATTATATCTCGCTGTCTCGAGGTGTTATATTTACTTTTTGATTTGATTATATTCACCACTGGGTCCCGAGCAGAGGGAAGAACCCAGCCATCTTCTTTATTGAAATGTGGATTTTTTTCATTTCAATAACTTCACGGATCATCCTTGGAAGGTACCGTACCTATTGAGGATTTGCCCTTAACCAAATCTAATGTAATGGCAGGGGCAAACTTCAGTATGCTCTCAGAAGGCTTTGAAACACGTCTGGGTTTCATATAAGTGGTATGCTCTAGAGTAACTTTTGCAGCCAATCCGCGTATCCCACGTTATACAGGTTGACTGGTGAGTAATTTTCATCTCTGCAGTAGGATATTAAATAACCGATTCTCATCCACATTTTGTAATAAAGTAAGTAACATTTTTACCAAAATATAATAAAAATTATTGCAATGATCAAATATGACGCGCCGGCATCGCGCACTATAGATAGACTACGGTGACCATAACATTAAACTTAAAATATTAATTATATTATTTATTGATTTATTTGAGTTTTCTCCGAAGTTACTTTACATAATTTTTAAAATTTACTTTTTAAGTATACGAACAACAATTGTTTACTTCTATGAGTAATAAAAATGCATCAAAATTGAGCCTGTACATTGTGACAGTTTTAATGAAAATGAAAGGACTATTAGGGGTAAAAACACATATAAGAGTTTTATTGAACTTTTATATACTTTTATTCAATTGGTCTTTACACATTCACAATCCAAGACAGACTTAAAATAGGACAAGAACAACAACGGAATTAATACAGTTTTTGTTATTGGGTAGTAAAAGGGTGAGAGTATAAAGTCTTATCTGGTAATTGTCCGAGGCTCCCGGCTGCAACTTGGATGGTCCTTTATAGATATGATTATGGTTTGTTTTCCTTCATTGTGTTGATTCTCCTTCATTCCTTACATTCAGTATACATATGTATAATATAGTGTTTAATAAAAAGAAAAATAAAAAGTTAAAAGGAGTAGAGCCCCTTTTTTATGAAATATCCATTGTGAGACGGATATGAAGGTTCTCGGCGGAACATAAAAAACTATTTAACTATAATTTGCTGAAGGCGGACAGCGTCAGCGTTAAATGAATCCGTCGTCCAAGCCACACCGAAGAGAAAAAAAAATGACATTTCTTCATACTCAGGGTAGAGCAAAAGTTTTAATGAATCCAAAGTAACGGGTTACATATTTCAGGCATAAAAATATCAGTGCCGTTAATGGATCTAACACGTACTACAAGCTGACTAACGGTTCCGCGTTAAATTCTATATACTTTGAATAAATTTCAATGAAGTGGGCAAATAGGATCCAATTTGGTTAAAAGAGTGCTAACGAGTGGGTTTTATTAGACGCTAGATTTGAGCGCAATAGGAGTGTGTCCACACTGGCGCCGACTATAAATAAAGAATTATTTCATACCTTGACTATTATGGGTCATTAGATTGATCGGGTGTGATCCGAAAGCGGAGCTAAGAGTTTTCGCAGCCGGCGTACTTGTATGAAAGCAACGTTATTAATATTGTAGTAATAATTATAACATTTAAGTAGTCAATTCGACTTCAATGCAAAAACGTATGTGCACCAGTGCTTTCTCATTTAAGGCGAAGTCTGTACAATAATCACTATTTGTTACGGCCAGGCTCTTCAGGTCTGGATGACTTTTCATTTTTGAACTGCTGGTTTGTCTCGTCAACCGTAACACATATTTTTGTGTAACATGAATATGTAATCCATAAGAAACAAAAAAGAACCCAAAAAAACAAATGAAAACGAACTATAATATATATAATATATGTAGGCTTATCACACCAGTGTGGTCCAGTGATGTGTGGGGATCGCGGCACGTTATAGTGCCAAATATCTTGCCCCGCGCGCAAAAGCACCACCTCCTTTTGCTCTTTAGTCCCCTCTTCTTTCTTATAAGAAGAGTAGAAGGAGCGACTCCTTCTCCTGCTTTACAGTCCCCTCTACTCAAAAGAGGGGTGCAAAGAGCAGCCTCCTCGGTTTAATTTGCTTCACCTAAACTGTCCCGATTCACCCCCAGGGTACTGAGCACCACCGCCACGATGAGGCCTGAACACTGGTGAGGACGTTAGCCTAACCCCGTGGTAGGTACCGTATTTGTGTTACAGATAGTAAACAAATATATTTCGTATTGTTTTTGTTATGTATTTAAGTATTCTTATATTAAGATTTTCATTATAGTAACACATATAGTACATATATAAACATGCATGACCCAGGCGTGATTCGTATCGCCGACCTCCGGCGTAACACACAGACTAACCGCCACGTTAGCAACTGAACCAGCCGGTAGTCGAATTATATATTGGGCTTTACTCCCTAAAAGAATAAAGGCGCACGTTATTATAAAATATCGGATTGATAGAAAATAACACCAGCGCTACCACGTTTAAGCTCTTGATCACATCTCAGTTCAATATCATATTCCTTCGAGTAAACATAAGTCGCGTATCGGAGCTAACATGCAAACACTAAGTTTTTTATACTATGGTAATACTATTAGTACTTACTATTACTTTACCACACACTGTATCTACTCGAATAGCATAAACTGACAATTAGTATATTTGGTAACTATGGTAACAAGCTGGATACCTAAATAAAATTAAATATAACATACATATAGAAACGAAGCGTCGCCTGTGTGAATCGATCTTAAGTGCACAGTCCTGAGGTGCAATATTTTATCTTGCGGTGAATGTTTAACGTTGCGTAAGCTACTTTTTATCCGTAGTAAGACAAATCATGATAAATAAAACAAACAAATAAATAAAATAATATCTAAACAAACAAATAAATACGTACTGGACGTATAGGACTTTAGTCCAGCAAAGCAAACGAATATAGTTTATCTTACGGTTAATGCATAAAACTGTGAGGCCCACATTTTAGCCATAGTGTATACAAAGCATGGTAAATTAAATGAATCTCCCCATTGTGAGTGTAGCTACAGTTACAAATAAATAAGCGCATTACTTTATCCTACACTCAAAGCTTAAAACTGTGTAACCTACAGTGTAGCTGTATTGTAGTCAAAGCATATATCATAGAGAGAGAGAAGCAAAGGTAATCAAAATAAATAATTTAACCCAATGTTAATCGAGCTTTAGTTCCGGGGTGCAGTGCAAGAAGTGCATTATTTTATCTTACAGACAAAGTTTGAAACTGTGTAACCCACAATTTAGCCGTAGTGTAGCCAAAGCATGATAAATTAAATAAATAAATAATTTCACCCCAATGTGAACCAAGCCTTAGTTCCGGGGTCAGAGCGAGTAGTGCATTATTTTATCTTACGGTTAACGCTTAAAACTGTGTTACCAACAATTTAGCCGTAGTGTTTCTGTTTAATGTAATCTTGTAATTTTACGGCTCCCAGCTCGCGTATGTTCCGCCAAGGTGCTGTTCTATTTCACATTTTAATGTTCCTTTTAATACACAAAAGTGCAAGAAATGTATAAATGTGGGTGAAACTGATAGTTTTCGAACAGATTTTTACAGAATACATGATTTTTTGTATAGTACATAGGGGCAAACGAGAAATCAGTACCGTTTTACGACTACTGTTGCCCATGAACATCACTACAATTATTTTTACTATGCAGATGCACTGTACATATTTCGTTCTCCCCCCCATTAAGCCATTGTGATGATGATATAAATCGGCATTGATATCATCATACATCAGACATACTGCTATACCTACTGATATCGGAGTTGCACGACCGGCTTGCTGTTTCTCGTTTCATAAAATTGCTATAATGACAGCTGCGCTGTCGTCTTTCGTATGGCGTGCAGGAGTCTGTTAGACCATTGGGGGAATTTGTGGATGTTCATTGGCGTCAACTGATAGGCACAAAGAGGCACACAGTGTTCTTATGTACCCTCGAGCGAGATGTGTGTATCTTACTAAGAATACAATAATAAAAACACTTGCCCAAGAGGTTTGACAATTTTTGTGCAATTTTTGTGTGGGTGTTACTTCTTTTTATTGACGCGGGGAAACTCACTTACGGATCCTCACTGGCTCTGGTTGGGGTCCACTGGTATGAGGGGCTCGCGGCACATTATAGTGCCGAATACCCACAAAAAACACCGCTGGTCTGTCTGTCGCTGTCAACGCCGCCTTGGGTGTGGTGCCCCGGAACAAGAAATATTCTGGGCACCTCGACAGCTAGTCAGTCCCGACGTCCTCAGGGACCGACGCCTCCTCCACCGCAAGGCTGCCTCGTATCACAGGACAACCCCGCTTCGGGACAGTGCAATGGGGCGAGGTTCCCATCCACAAGCCTTGCCCAGTGCGCCAAGGAACTTCCTCCTGTTACTCTTTTGTCCCTTCTTCTAATAAGAGGGATACAAAGAGCGATCCTATATCTGCTCCTTAGCCCCCGCTTCTTAGAAGAGCATCCCCCTCGGTTCATTTAGCTTCGCCAGGGTACTGAGCCCCACAAGCCACGACAAGGCTTGAACCACGATAGGGATGTAGGTATCACTCCTGGTGTATGTTTAGCTAACATTTAATTTTAAAATACTCATTTCAATTATTAATTAATTAATAATTATAACTTCATGAATGGCAATAAAATTTTCTAAAGCTTCTAATTGCCAGATAAATGTCTCCCAACAAAGGAAGAAATAAAGACAATTTAGGGACCAAAATTCGACAAATTATAAAATTTTCCAATTCTCATCCCCTATTATGCTGATTTCTTATTATTTGTTTGTCTTTCCCAAAGTTTTGTGTTTTATCAAGACAATAGGGTTGATTTCTTTGTCTTATTGTAAATTACTATTTTTTTATGGAATCATCCAGCCCTACGGTATTCTCGGATCGGTACGACTTAGATAATATCTTCAAGAAAATAGTTTATTTATCTCTTAAAGGCCGGCAACGCATCTGCGAATCCTCTGGTGTTGCCTCTGGGCGTTGGTGATCACTTACTTACAAGTGGCCCAACCGCTCGTTTGCCTCTTATTCTATAAAGGAAACCTACCATTTCTTATATTCTTTAACCACGAAACATTTCTTATACTAAGTTCTTTGTACTCCCAAAGATACAATCAATGATAAACAAAAGGTAAATTGGCTTTTGTTTTCATAAAAAACCGGCTAAGTGTGAGTTCCGTACCTCCCAATGCTATAAAAAAATATCATAATATCATCATTATTAATGACGATTGTTATATTAAAAAAAGGGGAACTGCTGTTGCTGTTGTTCTCGTATTAAAAAAATATGAATATGCTTATATTTTAAACTACTATTGAAAATACTATTAGTTGTGCAAGACATAGGGTACACATATATATATATATGTGTGTGTGTGTGTGTTGGCATTATATCTCTGTTTTGCACATATTTCTCTTGTACATATATATATATGTGTGTGTGTGTGTGTGTCATATATGTATATTGCTTTTGTTTTTTTTTTCTTGTTTATCATTGTTGTGATCTTTATTATGTAGTGTAATATTGTAGTTGATTAATACACAAAATGTTTATGTTTATTATTGGTCCAGTGCTGGACAGGGCTATGTCAATGAACGCAAAGACGACCGATCTCCAGCTACTCGCATCCATTCTTGACCGGCTAATGCACGGAGATCGCCTTCCCACCTGGTGAACGGTCGACCAACACTTCGTTTTCCTAAACGAGGGCTCTAGAACCTTACTGGCTCATCTGTCATCTGCTCTTCTGAGTATCTGACCAGCCCATTGCCACTTAAAAAAGTATATAAAAAAATAATAAATATACGTTTGTTGATTGAGAACTCCCCTTTTTTCTTTTGACGCGAATACCTACAAAAACCACCACGAGTGCCACCAGCGCCGTCTTTGGTGAGGTGTCCCGGAACAGCAAATCATCATTGCACCTCGACGGCAAGTCAGCCCCCTAAGGGATATAGATGGGGTTTTCCCACACCACATGACAACCCCACCGACTTTGGGACAGTGCAATGGGGTCAGGTTCCCATCCTCACCCCTTAGCCAGTGCGCAAGAGCACCGCCACTTTTCTCTTTTGTCCCCTCTTCTTAAGAGGGGTACAAAGAGCGGCACCTCCTCCTGCTCTTTAGTCCCCTCTTCTTATAAGAGGGGTATCGAGAGCCGCCACCTCCTCGGTTCAATTGGCTTCGCCCAAGGTGTCTCGGATCACCCCAGGCTACTGAGCCTCACCGTCACGACAAAGCTTGAAACATGGTGGGGTATGGGAACCCCCTTAAATAGTTAGGTTAATATATTTTAGTATATTTTGTTGCAATAGCGGTAAGAGAAATACATCACCTGTGAAAATTTCAACTATCTATTATGGTCCACGAGATACAGCCTGGTGACAGACAGACGGAGTGACGGATAGCGGAGTCTCAGTAATACCATTTGGGAAATGACGAAAATGGTATTTACACTTTGGGCACGTAACCCTAAAACTACGTACATAAGATCTGACCACAAGAATGGAGTTATATCATCATCATCATTGTCAGCCCTTATCGGTCCAAGGCTAGACATAGGCCACTACCAAGGGACGCCCAGACGACCGACCTCCTGCTACTCGCATCCAACCAGAATGAAGTTTACTCCTCAATAAAAGTGAAAGGTATTTATAAGATTTGTGATGGTAAACCATTGCAGTGTCATACCACTTAACACCTCATATTTTTTATTGCATTACCCCAAAGTTTCACAGGCGTAACTTCGGTTCTATAAGTCGTAGTGTCATGGTATATAGCATACAGCCTTTCAAAATAATTGGGCTATAGAACCCAAAAATAAATTTTTAATTCGGGCCATTACTTCCAGAGATTAGCGCGTACAAACCAACAAGGTCTTCAGATTTATGTTAATAGTATAGATACCGCGGACGCGGATATTTTTTAATTAAATAGTGTGGTAGCAGTGAGTCGTTACATCACGTCAGATAATCGGCTGCTAACAATTGAATACTCCGACAAATATTAATTACTATGCTATAATTAATTAGCTGATCAATAAAGATATTCAATGGTTATTTTGTGTCAGAGGTTAACAATGCTAAACCTTCGTTATACCGACGACGTTCATTCATTCGAACGTTCGTTTTAGTATCGTATTCTATCTCAAAACATCAACATTCTTTGATCGGATTAAAAAGAACCAACAAACCGGAATAACTCTAAAGTATCAGCTGATTACACATCACCGTGTAAATACGTAATTCTCCGGTCGCACAATTGAATAAGCATCAACAAAGCGGTACCAACTAAAACAACGATATTTTAGAGTTTAGTAAGATGTAGTGCCATGCTGCATAGGAGCAGGTAGTGCATGCGTGGTGCATGACACTACATCATCCTACGTGACGCAATTGACCGGCACGACCGGGGATACCTCCCGGCCGTGCCGGCCCTCTCGCTAACATAATACCGCTGTAAGTAACATCATCAGTGTCGCGTTTCGTGCGGTTTGTGACTAGCCTGTGGCCCATTGGGGGGGGTCGAAGAGGAGGTACGCATCGGCATAGTAATTATGTGATGTTGTGTGATTTCTCGTTTGTCCCCGTATTCTATAAACAAAGTTGACTTCTTATAAAAGGATACTTAAGACCCGCGGTTTAAAAAGTGAGTACTCTCGCGTATCTTGCACCATTCCCTTCAGAATAATGTTCGTTCTTAAATGGAGTAAACTCAGTCGCGTGTCGGTGCTGAGATACATTTTTTTCCATCAGTTTTTAATAAGAGCTCCAAATATGTTATCATAATAGAAATGGATAAACAAGCAATCGGTGTTATTTAGCGAAAACCGACGCCCATTGACCTACGTATGCAAATACATTGTACTCACTTCAATTCTCAATTCCCCTAATGGCTACCCGTAAATCGAGGCTACACGAAATGAGAGAGCATATCTGTCATCTGACATCGTTATTATGTGAGCGAGAGGTAGCCAAATCATGCCGTCCCAATTCAGCTGTAATGCAGAATGGCACTACGTCGTACTTGGCCTAAATATCCAGAAATCATGGTACTCAAAGTTAAAACCTATTAACTGTATAGGATCTTCGGGGCCCTCATCCTTTATGTACAGCTCAAAGGGTTGAAAAGGAAAATAATAAACCTTTAGGACTCCGTTAAAACGCCGTCGTCTTTAATCGAAAATCATAATGGAATGGTCATTTAGATAAGAAGTATTGTTCCATACAAAATTTAAAAGTAATTAAAAATAATTTGAATAAATTAGTAAGACAATATAACTTGTATTTAGTTATAATTTCTAAGATATATAATTTAACTTAAGTCCTAATCTATTGTTTTTCAATCGAACTGTCGCTACTGGCCAAGTCAGTGCAAGAGGTTCTTCAGCCAGTGTTACACGTCCGGAGAGAGAATAAAGTGGAGGGCCGACGCCACAATATTCTCTGGGGCGACGACCATTTTCCCGACTTGTGACTGTCATTGGAAATTGAATAAATCCAAATCTCACTTATTGACCCGACCCACTACCTGCGATCCGGAGTTCATAATATGCGGCTGAACGTCCCTACACTCGTACACAAACTTGGGAACCAGCACATGGTCTAGGGGACCACGTGGTTGCTTCTACACTTATTATGAAACAACGTGTGCGCAAGGGTTAAAAGTAATATAAAAGCACGATATTGTCATAAGCTTTTATTTGGAACATCACAAAGCACATTAATATCTAGTACATATAAGGCGTGGCAGAATTTAAACTATATATCAAGCTTTAATGTAAGCTCGACTTATACTGCTGCCTGCTACCCAAAGCACATATTTTACTACGTAGTGTTATTAAATTTCAGCTATCTATGTTGACGGGCTTAAAAATTATAATATTTACGTCCCTTTTGCATAGTTTATCTAGGTATTGGCCTAGAACAACACAGAATTAAGTTAAATATAACCCCACAAACGGGGG
>JAFELO010000240.1:590318-602532 GCA_017140195.1 Eumaeus atala | reverse complement strand
TGTGAGCGAGATGTACTTCTCCGGTCGTGCCGGCCCAATTTCGTTCCATAGGAGGATGAAGTGTCATGCACTATCTATATCTATCACTAGTCACATGCCACGTCTTCGCCTGTAAACAAAGTATACACTAAAACTGAACCCAGCGAACCCCAAGGGAGGAATTCGGTCAATCCTACTGTAAACTGCATGCAAATCAATTCTGTAGATTTCGAGAAAATCGATCACATAACGACAGACAGCTTCAGGGGTCTAAATAAGTATAGATGAATATGTAAGGTTCTGGAGTGGAGGCCGTGTCTAGGAAAACGGAGTGTTGGTCGACCGTTTACCAAGTGGGAAGACAAGCTCCGTGCAGTAGCCGGTCCGGGATGGATGCGAGAACCAGGAGATCGGTCGTCTTGGCGTTCATTGGGAGGAGCCTATGTCCAGCAGTGGGCCGATCGGGGCTGGTAGTGAAAATAAAGATTAATAAAGCTTTTTGATGACATATTGATACTACTCTGCAAGTAAAACTTACTCATGTGACAATTTATCTTCTCTAAGACACAGTACACATTGACGCTGTAAAAACTGTGTTTGATCCATCGCAAGATATCGTGTCTGATGCTGTAAATAATCTCAAGTACAATGTACCATCGCAGCAAGTCATAAATCCTAATATTACAGAGATAAAGTTTTCTAATCCGTTGTTATATCGCGTGGCGGAGTGTGATTTCTTCCACAGAGCTTCTGTGAAGTGAAGAGCTTATTTGTATGACTCTCTTTTTAACGAGAACAAACGCGCAGTCAGAGCGATTTTATAACTACAGACGCGCATAAACATTCGCATAATTGACTGAAATTCATGTCCTCCTTCACTTCCCTCCGCCAATAGCCCACAAACATCACGAAATCACGAAACGCAACAGCCAAGCTGCAATACCGCAATGCAGCATGCCACTGCTTCTTGTTATCAGTACCTAATATTATAAAACAAAGTCCCTCCAAAACTGTATGTATGTACGTGAATGATTTTCTCAAAATTCACTTGGCAAGAAAGGTTTTCATCATCATCATCATTATCAACCCCCTGCCGGTCCACTGCAGGACATTGGCCTCTTACAACGCCAAGACGACCGATCTCCTGATACTCGCATCCATCCCGGACCCGCTACTGCACGGAAATGGTCTTCGCACGTGGCCAACGGTCGACCAACAGCGGAGTGTTGATTGTACTAAACGGACACGCTCGCGTCGAAAACCTATACACATATACAGAGAGCCTCTTAACAATCGGTGATCACATCCGGTTTTACACCCGTTGATCATGGAGACATCCCTAAATATATGCTTTCGGTCCGTCATGATAAAGTCAAGTCAATATCGGGGCTCTGCCATGTCCACTTCTTATGGGGTCTCTTCCCAAAATAAGAGTTCATGAAGAAGAGGCCCTCTTTCTCGAGAAAGTTAACCAGAATTCGCCTCATGCAATTTCGACACCATTTCGTATTAAAGTCCACTTTGGCGCTAAAGTCCCCCATAATAACATTGAATTGGGCGTTATAGGTGTTATGTAAGGCCTTTGTGACGTTGTCGTCATCTGAATGTGTCGAGGCTGTACCTCTTAGTAAGTTTAAGTACGAGATATGCCACCCTAATCAACACACAAGAGATTTCGACGATGTTACCTACGAGGGACTTATTCTCGAGGAATCCCACGCCGCCTTGTGATGGAATATCGCTTTCCGGAAGTGGTAGGATGACCCGATGGCATAGTTATGGTTTCATCACGCATAACCTCAGAACGTATATGTTCCTTAACGCGAGTTTTTATAGGGAAGATCTATAAAAACTCGCGTTAAAGAACATATAGCCGATATGAAACACCGACATGTTACAAAATCTGCTGTCTGTGAGCATGCTGAAGTTGGCCCCTGCCATTACATTAGATTTGATAAACCGCAAATCCTCACTAGGGAACATCCATTACTTCCAAAGATGAACTGTGAGGCTATTGAAATTAAAAAACATCCAAATTTCAATAGAGAAGATCCTCTGCTTGGGATCCAGTGGTGAACATAATCAAATCAAAAAGTTCACACAACACCTCAAGACAGCAAGATATAATAAGTGCTGTTTGCGTTAATCGGAAAAACTAAAATTATAATTCTTCGGGTACTTTTAAAAACTTGGTACATTGGGACATCTGTCATCTCAGTCCACCCGTGACCATGGTTGCTGTAAAGCTTCTGAAACGTCGAGCTACATAAATAATTCAATAAACCGCAATAAAATCCGTAAGAGTAGTTATATACGCGAATGTTAGACGTTACGTCTAACATTCGCGTAAACTTAAGACATCAATAGCCAGGTCAAATCGGTGGTAGCGATCCGTAGCCCGGAGATTTCTAGCACCCCTTGGCCGCTACCGGGGCCAGTACCAGTGGAACTACCGGGAACTAGGGGCCAAATTCCGCTGTTGTCGTCCATTAAAGGTAAGTGCTCGTAATTGCTACGCTGGGCAGGCGGATTGATAATCACAGATTAGGTTTCGGACCGACGCCACTGCTGCCTTTTTTTTTGGTGACGAAGTGATATGCATTTACGCATGATACCTGGGAGCCCGGGTAGACCCCCAGATCTATGTTGGACACGGCCATTAGCTAGCAATACCAACTAAACCCCTACGGGAGCCTTCAGCCGGTATAAATGGAGGGTCCCGGATCTGCAGGCTGCAGGACCCCTCCAGCGACAGGCTGGCCTCGGCGAAAAGGTACCGCCATCACTCAGCGATACCGTTGTACTGCGCTGCCGCCTATTTCACTGTCACTATGGAGGAGATGGGACTCCAAACAACCAGGTCGCTGAAGCCTCCTAGATCCCTTTTTATTTGTTTTATTTCTTGGCGTAGGAACGCGCCTCGGGTACAGCTTGTAATATATAAAAGTCTGGTTATTTTGTGATTGAACTCCTCCGAAACGTCTCAAGCTATTTTATGACAGTTTCTGTGTATATTCATTACGTCTGGGAATAGTAGTCCATTGGATGGAGGGCAACGCATCGGCATAGTAATTATGTGGATGTTCATGGGCGTTGGTAGTCGTAAAAAGAGACTCCGACAAACCGGTGAGGTACCCAGTTGTGCCGGCCCAATTAGCCTGCATAGGAAGATGTAGTGTCATACTCCATGCATGGCACTACCTCCTCCTTCCTATACACAATGGCACTACCTGTTACTGAAGTCTGAAAAAAGAAATGGATCTCTCGCTATGATTGTAGCGCCGCTACATTTCTATATTATAACATAACATATTGATGTCTTAAGTTTATGCAAATGTTATTCATTACAATAAAACAACTTTTACGGATTTTATTGCGTATAATCTGCAATAAAATCCGTAAAAGTAGTTTTATTGTAATGACTTTACATTTCGGCGGTATCATTTAACGTTTTTTAGGTACTAATCTTTTATAAGTCCTAATCCTCGTAGCTCTTTTTCTTTCTTGTGCGGAACTCTGGATCTGAGAGTTCAAATAGTAAGTAACTCGTTTTTAATAGTATATGGGTCAAACGAGTAGTCGAAACCTGTTGCTGATTACTGACGCCCAATATCCGCCTTTGTCCGCCTTCCCTCCATTAGTCCACAGGAAACACACGCACTGCACGAAACGCGACACCATAGCTGCCACATTGCAGCATCATGTGTACCTCCCCGGTCGTGCCGGCCCAATTATTACTATTTATACTGTTGGGTTACCATTGCTAAGTTTAGTGAGAAACAATTATTACAAGCACAATAGAGATAATTTATTGCAAAGGCCATTTCAATTTGAAAGTAGGATCTCGGGATATTATCCTATTGTAGCAATACAACACAGCACAATGGGGTCCTACACGTTCAGATCCTCCACTTCATAAATTTAAAAAGTTTGCGAAGAGTGTTTGGTGAAGGATTTCTGAAATGAATTAGAAACTTCAGCGCTGAAGGGAACCCATTCCTGTACTAATGTATGTACTTGTGTCAGTATGTGACCGATTTTTTCAAAATCGGTCACATATTCATGCGGCTTTCACCAGTAGAGCTATTGCCGAGGAAGGCTTAGTACATAATTTGCTAAGTATGTTAGTCGGCAAAGCCGGGTAAATAGCTAGTTAGAGTACAAATGCAAAAGTTTGTGGGTTTTGTCATCCTTTGTTTGCGGGTTTTGTCAATTTGCAGAGATATGAATGAGATTTGGCATAGGCACAGAATAGAATCTAGAATGATATAAAATAAGTACTTTTATTGCAAAAAATGCGACATGGCCTATATACAGGGATTATGATACACCGAAAATTGGGCATCGTATGTGTAATGAAGTTACTAGCCTACCTGCAAAAAGTCAGTAAAATATATTCAGTAGATTAGTCACAAAATACTATTTTTCATTTTAACAAATCTCAACACAATGTATCTGATTGCGATACTGTCACGCGTTGGTAAACGACACGTCTTGCGGGATCGCTGTGGGTAGGCGCGTGAGAACGCGGAGCCTAGGAGACAGGGGCAAGCCGCGCGGGACATCACGGCAGTTAGCTGATCTCATACTGACATATGATGCAGTAAAATTAAATTCATTTTCTCTGATTTAGTTTGTTTGAAAAAATTTTTTTTAGGTTCTGCTGTTTCCTAAGTACTAGTCGTGTTTTTTTTTAATTTTCGTTGTATCAATATGTATGCATTATATCTCTGTATAACAGTTTCGTACACTTTTTCTTCATAATTCGAATAGACAAACAAAATGACACGACATTTCTCGCAAAAAGAGACTAAAACTAATTAAGAAATCCCGACCATTGGGATTTTCAACATTTTCGTCAAAATTAAAATGTCTTTTTGAACTTTGCCCCTTTAATTTCAATAGGTGCCGATCATCATTTTTATGATGGGATGTTTTGGGGATCTAAGAATTTTTAATGTTATATAGACCACATTTTTTTTTCTATTCTGGACTCTAATGGTTGTACGTGTGGGTGCTTAATGCACTTGACTTTGCTTATAATGCTTACATCACCAAGTATGTGCAAGAGAATGGAATTGAGTACACAATCTAGAAAGAGATGTAAAGATTCTGACAGTAATTATTCGAATATATTTGCTTATGGAAGTTCATTAAAAATTAGCCTACTACGTTGTTGTTTTTGTAGACTCTACATGCTTTTTTATTTTTTCACTGCACTATCAAATAGAGAGTGGACGATAAAAACGGGTGTATGTATCCCAGGGTCTTTCACCCATTACTCGTATGGGATATCAAGCCGGTATTGAGTGATAGGTAATGGTGATCTTAATTAGTGTGGTATAACTGATAACACGCAATAGATATCGCGTCCTGACAGATATCGACAGATAGTGCCAAGACATATCACGGCCTACCGTACCATTTGAATTATCTTGACATATATTGACATGTAGGCAGATATCGTCTATTGTTAGTAACAAGAGTGAAAGATCAGTTTCAGAGGCTTATTTTGCAGAACAGTGTTTTAATAATTAAACCTCTATGTCAATCTGATTTTACCATTTTAGGTTTAGTATTTTAACAGACTCCACAAAGATCGTTCTATCGACTGGTGAAACCGAATTAAAATACATTCAGCAGATTTTGAGAAAATCAATCACACTGAGACAGCTTTTGGGGACTTTCTTTTGCCGTGATTAACAGGAGCTAAATTATGCACTAGAACCTCTCACTCCTCGAGGAACGTTGTATCTATAGGTGAAAACCTCAAAATAATGCTTTCAGCAGAGTTTGAGAAAACTGATTACATACAGACAGCCCTTGAGGACTTCTTTTATATATATAGGAAGATGGATAGATACATTAGCAAATGTGATTTTTAAGTATCGTAAAGAAAGCCGTTAGTTTATTCCGATTTTTTATAATAAAACTATTTAGTACGTATAGTATAAGGCAAATTAGCTGTTGTCTCTTGTGGCGACTACACACATTGACAAATGACTGTTATATAGATGTGTATATGCTGGCACTCTGCGGCGGTAATATGTGAGGGAGAGAGGTATACGCGGATGTGCTGGTCCAATTCATCTGCGACATGGCACTACTACTTTTTGTTTATTTAAGTGATATGCTTGCTTTAGGCTTCATCCTCACCTGATGGAAAGTGACGAAGAGGCCTACGATGAAGCACGCGTGCCTAGAAGGAAGGAACCTATTCACTCTTGCTTTGAGTATCCCCCCAAATTATATAAAACATAGAAGCTGGTTAATTGATTCCTACTACATAAATGTCCGGCAGTGGACGTTGTTTGGTCGACAATTCATTTCTTATGTATTTCTTTTGTTTTCCCTACAAGCTCATCTTCTACATATGTAAAAGGTAACGTTCAGCACGCTTTTTCACAAACTAACTATGGAAACTAGTAAATTCGTCTATTGTTTATATCTAGTGCTATTGCAAATGTTTTGCTCTTAGTCTCCCAAACATTGTAGAAAAAATTTACCATGATGATGTTGATGCTACTACCTCTTACTACTCTGATACTGCTTTCAGATTGTTCCAATAACTAAACTTCTAAATTAATAACTTTGGTCAGCTGTAATATTTTAAATAATTTTATTATTTATTTTACAAGAGGAAAGCGAGCAAACGGCGCATTTTGGTGACATCTTGTCTTAACCTCCCATTGACCTCTTCCTCCAATGGATACAACCTAATTGCAAACCGCACCAAAGGAGACAGCTTAGCTATAACTTTACGCCGGTATCGTGTGCCAGCCCAATGTGAGTGCAATGCACCAAGGCGTTTTTATTCAGTGAACTGTACTTAAAACACAGTTAAAACATTAAGCATTTAGATAATTTAGATAACTCCATAATTAGCGAGTTGTTCCGTTTAGAACCCAAACATAAACCATTTCAAGTGCCCATTAATAATAATTATACAGCTAGGCCCGCTACTAAATACTTAACGTAAGAATCCGTTTTGCGAGTACCACACAACGGAAATGTTTTTGTTGTATTAAATGAAATAAACTCAGGAAATCTCCACACTTTAGTTGATACTGTATATTCACTTCTTGATGAAAGTTCATGTTAACATTTGAATAGATGATTAAACTTTATATTAGTATTTCCACCTGCCACGTCCATCATCAGATCAATTCCAGGCATTAATGCTATATATTGTCATACGATTTGTATGCATGCAAAATATACAAACAATTATATATACATATATTTTACAAATTCAGACAAACACCGGGACATGCAAAACTAAATAAATGATATTATGTTCAGGCAGAGTGCTGTGCGTAAAGCACTTCCTTCCCTGGACATTCATAAGTCGACTGGGCCCGATAGTATCGCTCCGATTGTGCTGCGACAACGTGCTCCGGATTTGGCTTCGCTGTTGACGCGCCTTTTCCGATCTCCTTTGGCGTAGTCCCCATCTCTTGGAAGATAGCATTAGTGTAACCAATCCTTGAAAAATGGTGACCGCTCCGACACCTCCAACTACCGACCTATTGCGTTAACCACCTTGTTTTCCGAAACTATGGAGTCAAATAATTAATGACCGCCAGTACGTTCCATTTGGACGTTCAGCTGGTGATCTTCCAATTTATTTAATGTACCGATGGGTGGCGGCAGTTGATACCAAGGGGCAGGCACTGGCGGTTAGTCTGGATCTAGCGAAGACCTTTGATCGGTTTTGGCGCATAGTGCTCCTATCAAAGCTTTATTCATACAGACTTCCCGGGAAATAATGCGATTGGATCACTGGCTTCTTGATGAATCGCAACATAAAGGTCGAGGCGCATGCTCCGCCCTTAAATTTGTCAACGCTGGTGTTCCCCAAGGCTGTATTCTGTCACTTACGCTGTTCCTTCTACATATCAGTGACATGCTGCAAACTAGTGGCCTTCATTGTAAGAGTAAGAGCGTACCTATTCCTTAAAGGCCGGCAACGCGTCCATAACGCCTAGTCTTACAGATGTCTATGGGCGGCGGTAGTCACTACCTACGTGCTCGTATGCCCCATATAATATGTATCTAATAAAAAATGATTGTAAATAAAATGTTATTGCTTTTTAGTCAAGATAGCCAAACGTGAAAAGAACTCAGTAGCGTACGTTTATTATATCCTATTAATATTTTAAATGATAAAGTTTGTATGTTTGTTTATTAGTTAATCTTGTTCATTCTTTCACAAAAAAACTTCTAAACGGATTTACTGTATTATAGTAATTATCTATACTTTTATACTAACATTAATAGTAATAATAATAATAATAATAATAATAATAATAATAATAATAATAATAATAATAATAATAATAATAATAATAATAATAATAATAATAACAACAACAACAATATCTGAGGACTTATCACACCACATTAGCCTAGCTCTGTGCTAAGTACAGTAAGGACTTGTGTTACAGGTACTAGACAACGGAAATATATGTAAGATAATTGAATATATTTATAGATTTAGGACATGTTATATATTTAAGATTTTTAATATAGAAATACATATAATACACACATAAACATCCATGACCTAGGCGGAATTCGAACCCGCGACCTCTGGCGTAACACGCGGACTAACAGCCACGTTACCTACCAACTGAGACAGCCGGTCGTCCATACTCAGAACATAATGCTATAGAGTCTGCTTGTTTGTTTTTCCGTTAGGTTAAGATTTTCCTAGCCGAAACAGCGAGGTAAAGCTAGTTTTACTATATAACATACTTATTAAGCTATGTTACCTATCCACCAGCCGGTCGTCCAAATAATCGTAAACAAAACATTAGCTTACTCACTAGATAATTTGTCAATTTGATGGCAACACCATGATATAAATCATTATTAGTACTTGCATCGAGGCACCTAAATAATTGTCGTGACGGGCTACGTGCTAGGTCGAATAGCAGGCCATAATTCAGGCCACAACATTTGCCGCGTCTGCGGTTAGCCTATAATGTGATAAGAGATGTGCGAGGATATCGCTTCGACTAGAACCGCTATAGAATGCGATGTTCGATCCGATGAATCGATTTTATATCATACAAACATAATTACATAGCAACGCTTTCCGTAATACCAGCATACATACTCGTACATAAATAACACGTAGGCTTAAAACTAGTTTTGGGTTTTAGCAAACAACGTGGTTGGCACACGCCAAACACACGTTTGTAATACATTTTTTATGCTATATGGGGACAAACCTGCAATCGTAGTCTTTCTGCGGCTGCCATGACCGACGCCATGAACATCAGCATAATTACTACACGAAACGCAACACCGTAGATATCACGTTACGGCGTTATTAAGTGAGCAAGAGGTACCGGGGAGATCGTGCCGGCCCAAATCCCCTGCAATGCCTCATGGACTGCCATGCGTCTTCCACTCCTTTCGATTAAATCTGATCTATATAAATGTATGTAAATAACAATAAAAGTAGAAAGTAGTAAGGTCGGTAAACTAGATCCTAATCTTCTTAGATTAAAAATTTTAGTAAAAGGTCAGTGTCCTCTTACTATTTTTTTTACTTTTATTGTATTTTACGTACATTCACTAGATGAGATTTAGTCAAAAGGAGTGGAAGACTTTATTAATGAGCACATATTTACCACAGCTTTTGTAACTTAAATTTGTTATCAAATATTTCCCTTCCATTTTGCTATTCTTATTTAATGTATGAAGTATTATTGCTATATTCGAATTATATAAATTTTGCAATAATGATAATTATATTCGTTAAAAATATTTTATCGATAACACCCGCGCCACCCCGCTAACAGTGACGTATAGGCACACGAGCCGAGCCGTCATTGAGATGTACACCTGTATTGCTTACCGATTTGACTTTCCACTCGACTACTATATATACATATTAAGCATGCTGTAGAGGGCAGCGACTCCACAGCATGCTTAATAATAATATTGGATTTTGCAATAAATGAACTTTGATTTTATATAGTTTACATGATTTTTTTTATACATGATTTTTTTTAACCAAATTTTTAAGTTATACATGATTTTTTTAACCAAATTTTTTGGACTTCCATTTTTATGGTACAGGGGAAATCAAGCAATCGGAATCTTTTTACAACCGAACGATGTCCTTGGACATCCGCATCATTACCACGCCGATGCAATTGTCCTCCTTTCCTCCTCTCCCGCAATGCACCACCGGCTACTAACAATCCGCACGAAATGCGACACTGAAGATGTAATTTTAGGCCGCTATTTTGATTGTGAACCCGAGCCTGGTCCTGCGGGCCCTATTTTGCTACAATGCAGCGTGGCACTACCGATTATTATAATGTATGCTCTTTGCTGTGTAAATTTTCATCCAAATCCATATAGTGGCGTTGGTGTGAAAATATAACAAAAACACTCAAAATAAATTGTAATATACTAGGTTCAACACGCTTGGATTACAGCTGGAGCTAATCCACTTTCTGCACTCAGTAGCCCTGTAATCAGCATTCCAACCGACTTCCACAGCGATTAATTGCTGATGGACGCAATCGAAGCTATTTGGTGACCACCAATTCGAATGACGCCTATAAACACTTACAGAGAAGAGTTTTTTTCCTTCAACACCTACCGCGCAACGGGCCCGAGGCTTCTCACAAGTCGCACGAAGAGCGATGACATAGTTGTCATTTTACGGCAGCATTTTAGTAGGTAGTGCCATGCTGCGTAGGAGGAGGCAGTGCCGTGCGTAGTGCATGACAGTACATCCTCCTATGCAACGGAATTGGCCCGGCACGACCGGCGAGGTACAGTGGCATCTTCAGTGTCGTGTTTCGTGCGGTTTGTGGGTAGCCGATGGCCCATTGGGACGGGAAAAGGAGGGTAACGCATCGGCATAGTAATGAAACGGATGTTCGTCGGTAGTCGGAAAAAAGCTCGGATTTCTCGTTTGCCCCCCTATTCTGTAATAAAATATCTCACACATATGTCACAATTCAGCTGCAATGCTACATGGTACTGTGTGTGGTTCACTTCCTTACTTTACCTCATTCATCCAGATGGACCAGCGGAAACTCATAAACAGTCAGAATCGGTATCACGACTGACGGCAACGTACGGACTGTACGCAGCATGATGCTACCTTCTATCGGCAGTTATCAGCATTAATTTCCAGAGAAATTTATCGCTGATCGGCCTTCTGCGAGGGATATAATGAACACATTCAAGAGTGCCGCGTTTCCGACATTTTAATGGTGTCATCTTTTATTCATTTTAAAATCGATTATGATATGACGTTTGGGTACTTATTTATTCTTTACTTTTCAAAATTTTGTAAGAGGCGGTGCTATGCTGATTCCAGAGTAATTGTACAGCGTAATAGCTCTCGTTCATATAATACCGGCGTAATGTGATATCTTCGGTATCGCGTTTCTTGCCGTTAGTGAGTAGCCGGTGGCTTATGGGGGGGGGGGGGCAATGCATCTGCAGAGTAATGATGCGTATATATATATGTAATAGGTGCCTTTGAGCCATCCGGAGCGAGGGGTACCTCCCCGGTCATGCCAGCCCGACTCCATTGCATAGGATAATATAGTGCTATGCATAGTTCATGACACTACATCCTCCCATGCAGCATGACACTACCGCTTCCAAATATGCAATAAATTAGACATTTTTATTAAACCACCACCCACTAATACCCACGTATAGAGATAAGTACTTTTAGTTCACCTCGTCCGCCAAATGGGCCAGTGGCCACTCACAAAACGGACGAAACTAGAATATCACAGCTGTCAATTTACAGCAGTATCATGTGAGCAAAAGGCATCTTCCGTTCACGTGATACTTCACAATTCGGCTGGCATGCAGCACGGCACTACCTCTCCCTAAAATGCAATATTTACAGCACATAGAATAATTGCTTCTACTTTGTGAAAAAGCAATTTATGCATTGTAAAAAGCTGTATTTTATTGTACAATTCACGACTCGTTGGTTTGTTTGTACATAGAATATCTTGTATGAACTCCCTGTTTGTTTGTACATAGAATATCTTATATGAACTCCCTGTTTGTTTGTACGTAGAATATCTTATATGAACTCCCTGTTTGTTTGTACATAGAATATCTTGTATGAACTCCCTGTTTGTTTGTACATAGAATATCTTGTATGAACTCCCTGTTTGTTTGTACATAGAATATCTTATATGAACTCCCTGTTTGTTTGTACGTAGAATATCTTGTA
>JAFELO010000240.1:541395-589956 GCA_017140195.1 Eumaeus atala | reverse complement strand
TGAACTCCCTGTTTTTTTGTACATAGAATATCTTATATGAACTCCCTGTTTGTTTGTACATAGAATATCTTATATGAACTCCCTGTTTGTTTGTACATAGAATATCTTGTATGAACTCCCTGTTTGCCTCAACTGTATTGATTCTCCGATATAAAACACACATTTTTTTTTTTTTGGAATAGATTTTTACCATCTCTCTTCACCTTATATTTAAAATAAAGTCCTATAAACATGCAAAGCAAAAAAAGCATGTGTACGACTATACGGTTTTCACCTATGAATGGAGAGCTTCCCAAGGAACGCTTTGATGTATAATTTAGTTCCTGTTATTCACAGGCGAAGCCGGAGGGGTGATCTGAATGTTTCTTCACCATCACAAAAATCAAGTTTTCTACATAACTTACTTGACTCCCCGTATTTAATCCATAATATATTTTTACTAGCCAAAACTATGCTCTAGTAAGTTTGCTCTCGTGAATGTTCAAAAATTTAAATTATATTTAAGTAGGTACGTAGTATTAAGTATCTTTAAATTCGAGCAGTACATTTAAATATAAAATTTAAATACATTTAAATATAAAATTTGACAATTTTAAACAATAAGTCTCAAAGGTCTTCAATTATTAAGTATGGGTACAAAAAAGGAAAGGTTTAGAAAGAGGTAGTGCCT
Organism: Eumaeus atala; assembly: GCA_017140195.1. Lineage (NCBI taxonomy): Eukaryota > Metazoa > Arthropoda > Insecta > Lepidoptera > Lycaenidae > Eumaeus > Eumaeus atala. The sequence continues at coordinate 589,286 of JAFELO010000240.1, read as the reverse complement.
TGCTGCATAGGGGGAGTTAGTGCAGGATCTTTGCACCCCTCCCATAAGAAGAGGCGGGCAACGCATCGGCATAATTATGCTGATGTTCATGGGCGTCGGCAGTCGTTAAAAGGCTCCGATTGCTCGTTTGTCACCTTATACTATATAAAATAACTCTGATTTACATTAAAAAGCAAATAAAATATTTTATTATATTCAAGTTTAAAATATATTGCTTTGTAATTTTAAATATTGTTATCGCTGTTTCAAATAAATAACTTCAAAAATCTAAAAGGAATTATCAGTTTTTTTTGGTTTTGGATGGACATTTTTTTATAGTATAGCGGGGCAAACGAGCTCAGCATTATTTTCATGCAGATGCGTTGCCCGTCTTTCCACCTCTCTAATAATCTACATTCACAAACTGCAAGAAACGCGATAGCATAGCTATCACTTTACGTCGCTACCATAAGCGAGAGGTAAATTCTCGGTCGTGCCAGTCCAACTCCGCTTCAATGCAGCATGGTACTACCTCTTACTTTAAAACTATAAAAATACTTAAATAATACAAAAGAAACATCCGCCTTTTTCGGTCCTGTTTTAATGTACTTTTAAATTATTGCCGCGAAGATGGCAAATTAAACTTCGCAGTAAACGATCTCAGTTTTTTTTCAACAAATATTTTTAGGGACAATGAATAAAACTGACTGACTTTGTGGGGGCTTACTATAATGTAGGCAATATGGAAGCATACTGCCATATGGTACGTGTCATATAAGTTAATTAAGAATTAGCTTATCACTAGAAGTAAGCTAATTTCCACTGCCAGTTGATTTGTTTGCGATGTTTTTTTTTTTTTTCGGTGGGACCTACTACTGATTGGCGGCACTTGGCCAGCCCTAACAGTTCGACTGATTACGGAAGATTTTTTGTCTTCTGGTTATAGGTAGACGATAGGGGGACAGACCCCCCTCCTTTCCCGCAGATGGGAAGAAGCAAACTGGAATTTTAGTGGACATTACCCTATCGTGGTAATTTTTGGGACCGAAAAGGGGGAGCGGTCCCCTCCCCACGCTAGTGAGACGGCGCGCGCACGATGCCGTTTAATGTTACGGGACGTGTTTAGGAAAAGTTAAGCTCGTCTTTCGGTTTGGCTTGTCAGAGGAGGCCGGCCTCCTCCCCCACCCTCTGACGGGTGGGGTCGATTTGCGCTTCAAATCGGCTAAAAGCCGTGATAATGATTTATTTTCATTTTTAGAACTCTCTAAGATCGCGTTATTTTATTTCTACATTTATCTAAGCTCACGTCTTACGGATTCGAACCCGGGCTCGTTTCCGTAAGCGGTGTGTGAGTTTGTCATTCGGTCAGTCATATGTCTTATAGCCGTGTAACTATATGTAAGGTTTCAACGCTCGACCGGTACGAGCGGTGTATATAATTGGTTCTAGCAGGAAGAGAATGCATTTATGCACTGTCCAACCGACCCAAGGGGGCCTGAAGAGTTTGTCGGGTCAGGTCGTGTAGCTATAACTACTACCTACTACCCACTAAAACCTGCTATCCGTGGGTTTGCCCTATTGGCATTTTGCTGCGGATGCGTATCTGGGTGTGCTTTTGCTTGTGTGCAAGGGCGGACTCGATAGCCATAGCAACTGCTATGGCTATCACGTCGTCGGCGTCGTGCAGTACGTGCTTCGGCCGACGGTAACGGGAATCGGTTATTAACGTCGGGTCGTATTCCGACGTTTGAACGATTAGTTTATTTTTGTGATTAAGAGCACGGTCAAAGAACTTTTGAGACAGCTCTTTGAAGTGTCCTTTTATCGATGTTAATTGAAAGTCGCAATGTAGGTCGATGTTACGAATGTACCACGGGCATCCGGTGGCCATGCGCAAGAATCTATTCTGCATTTTCTGCAAACGTTCTATTTGGGTCGGGGCTATGTGCGCGAAAGCTGCACTGCAGTACGACATGATCGGTCGTATGCATGTAGTGTACAAGGTGAGCTTATGTCTATTAGCCATTTTGCTCTTCTTGATAATGAGTGGATATAATTTAAAAAGGACATGCCGTGCCTTTTTCAGAACGTTGTCGATGTGATTCTTAAAGCTCATCGACCTATCGAGCGTGACGCCTAAGTACTTTACCGTCTCTGCTCTGGGTATCACGTTACCGTAGAGCATGATGGCGGGCATGTTTCCTCGTTTGTGGTAGGGCGGGGTACGAGAGAAGAGTATGGACTTACTCTTTTCTGCGTTTACCTCTATTCTCCACTTTAAGAACCATTCACCGAGTTCGGTGACGGCCTTTTGGAGCTTTTTTTAGCTTGGCTCCGAATTTGGGGAGGTACCACGTGTACAGTGCGGTGTCGTCCGCGAACATCGCCCGCTGTACGCCGGGGTGTCGCGGTATGTCACTTGTGTACAGATTGAAGAGGGTGGGAGAGAGGAGCGATCCCTGAGGAACTCCAGCTCTGAGGGGACGAGGAGGGGACAGGGTGCCCTCCACTCTGTAGCGGAACTGCCTGTTTGCTAGGTAGCTGTTTACAATCTTAGTTGGTACAGTTTGAAGATGAGGCCTTGATGCCAGATCTTGTCAAACGCCTTTGCTACATCAAAGAAGACAGCGCCCGTGCCGCGTGGCCGGCCCTGTCTTTTGAGTCCCGAAAGTACGTACTCCGTGAGGCGGTGTACTTGTTGGGGACAGCTGGGCTGTCGCGAAACGCGAACTGCTCGTCCATGAAGAGATTTTTCTCTCGTATCACGGTTTTCAGGCGGGCGAGGATTATCCTTTCATAGATTTTTCATAACGAGCTTATGAGACTTATGGGTCTGTAGCTAGTGGGCTCCGTCCGGGGTTTTCCCGGTTTGTGCATGCCAATCACTATGGCTTCTTTCCATGAGTCTGGGAAAGTGCATTGCGCCAGAAGGGCGTTAAAGATGCACACTAAGAGGTTTATAATAACGGGGGCGGCAACTGTTTCAGTGCCTTGTTGGTTATTTTGTCGGGCCCGGGGGCCCTCTTCGAGTGAAGGTTCTTTATTAGATCCTTCACTTCTTCTGTGTCCGTTCGACGTATGATCTCATCATCATCGTCCAGCGGCACAGCCAGGCGGGCCGTTACTATGTTGTGTACCTCTTCCATGTGGGAGGGGTCTGTGGGGAGGGAACTAGGAGTGCACTGACTCTCTAGTGTGTCGGCCAGGTACTCCGCCTTTTCGCCATCCTCTAGTGCAGGTAATCGGTTTGCGCGGTTTAGTGGTGGCATTTGTTCCACCGGTTCGGACTTCATGGCTCTGGCGAGAGGCCAGTAGGCTGTATGCGACGGGGATTGTTCGCTAACGAAGTGATCCCATCTCCTGTTAATGAAGTTAGGTATAGCCTTTTTTACTTCTCTTTCGAGTTTTCGGAGGGCTTTCCTGCACACTTCGCCTCCGTAGCGATCGTGCAGGCGTTTAGCCGCATTTTTTCGAAGGATAAGGTCCCTGACATCGTCAGAGAGAGCTAAACGTTCCTCTGGGACGGTGGAGATCTCTCTTCACGATTCTCCTTTTTTTCTAACCAGTAGTGCGGTTAATGAGGATGAAGCCTCGATAGCGGCTTGGGGAGAGTCTGTACTGTCTGGGATGTTATCGATTTCACTCGATTTGACATTATCTAAGTTGTCTTTTAGTAATTTATAGTCGATGATCTTTTTCTTAATTTTACTATTTCTATTATTTCGGTTTTCTCCTATTTTTATTAAAACGGGTCTGTGGTCCGAGTTAAGCTCGTGTAACGTTTCAGCCGTCTTTGTGACGAGTGAAATGTTTTTAACCAGTGCTACATCGATTATACTAGGTGCACGTATATACCCATTATTGTTCGGGGAATAATGGGTTGGGATATACGGAGCGTTGATGATGATGTTATGATCATCGACATATCTCTTGAGGAACTAGAAGCGGCTTTGAACCAGACTGGTATGCAGAGACCATGGTGATGGGCTGATGGCCCGTCATTCATAGCTTACATAAGGGATACTTCTAGATTTTCTAGAGGGGGCGGGTCGAGTGGGATACAATGGAGGGACCTCTTATAATAGATGGCTCGGAACCCCAAGCAGGTTCGGGTCCTGTCGTTTCGAACAATATTATAATTGCTAATACGCGGGTTTGAGTTTCTAGCTTTAAGGAACGTTTCCTGCACTAGAAGGATGTCTACTTTATGTTCCGGGAGGAAGTCCCGCAACTCTTGGATGTTCGATCTGATGCCGTCTGCGTTGAACGACACCAGTCTTATTGAGTTGGGTTTCGTCCTTCCCGTTGTAGCCATTGGTATGCTTTATTTCGTTAAGCGCTTTATCGTCTCGACCAGCGCTCCATGGCCAACCAGGGCTTGGATCTTCTCCGCCATGGTGCCAAATTTGACCTTATGTGCAAACAGTTGCACCTCCTCAGTATCGACTGACTTTATGAATTCTGCTAATTCTTCATTCAAAATCGGCTACTATGTCCTTAGCCCTGCCTCCCTGAGTGGGTGCATACTGCGGCTTAAGTGACATCAGTGTGACGGGTGCCTGTGTGCCCGTTCCCATATGAGCCTGGGGCTTCGGGGCCCTCTGTGGCTGAGGGGGAGCGGGAAGAATGGTTTTTTTGTGCCTTTGGGGGCCCCGCGACCTTTGGAGGATGGGACCACGCGTTTGTGGCGGGAGGAGGGGCAGGGATGAAGTCATCCTACTTCTGTGTCTGGCGTTGGGGCACCTGTGGGGCTTTCTGCGCCCTGGGCGGTGGCTTCGAGATGCCCTAGGGCTTTGGTGCCCTCCTTTTATATAAGTTGGGGGCCTTCGAGCATCCTCTGTAGTTGGCCGTGTGGTCTACTTGTCTGACGGTGGATCTGTCCCTCAGACATTTCGCTGTGCCGTGGTCTCCCAGGCACTTGACGCACCTCGGGCGCCCTTGGCAATTCCGGGCTGAGTGCCCATAAAGCTGGCAGCGGTGGCATTGCCCTGGTGCCCTCCGCTTGCTTGCCGCCTCAATGCGGAAACCCGTTAGGCCGCAGATCGCCCTTATGTTGTGTATTTCCTTGCTCTCAGGAGCAAGGGGCAGTACGACAAGTACCATGTTGTATGGCACATTCGCGGTGGTGGTATCCCCACTTTTCGTGTTACGGTACATCCGATGTACCTCCAGCACGGGAATCTTCTGGTCCATCAGGTCATCGAATATTCGCTCCTTGGGGAACTCCTTCGGGATTCCCTTTACTACGAAGCGTAGGAGGCGTTCATCCTCCAGAGCGTACGTATGATACGCGATATTTCTATCGCGGGATCTAGGAGGACGGTCAAGTGGCGGTGTTCGCTGGCCGATGCTGTGTTAATACGAATGCCCGTTCTGCAGGTACTCGCCGACACGTAATTGATGCACTGGTCATCAATTACTCTGGTGATGCTCATCCACGCGTTGTTTTCGTGGACGACGATGGGTGGGGGGCGCTTCTCCCTTCGGGACGTCTGCTCCTCCGTGGCCATGGCCTCTGGGGCCTCGGGAGGGATATTTTATTGTTGGAGGAGGGGCCCGCGACGGGGGCTCCGTGCGGCTTTTCAGCCGCCGCAGGTTTTGCCGCCTTTGCAGGTGGTGGGAGGGGGACTGATTGGCCAGAGGTGTTTCCGCTTTCTGTGCGGAGCTTCCTCCTTCGGGGCTTCTTTGCCTTCTTCACTAGCGTGAAGTCGGCGTCATCGCTTCCCGAGTCAGAGCTGGGGCTGTCGGTGCTTGACGCGATTGGAGTTGCAGAGTTTATCTCTGCATCCATCGCCTCATTGGAGTCAGGCGATGCCGGGCTTTGGTCGTCTTCGTAGGCACGGATTGCCTCCGGGAACTTGTTTTTTAGGAAGCTCAACAGCATGTTGAACTGCCTTTCAGCAGCCATTTCAGAGGATGTATTTCAGTTCTTTTTGTTAAAAATTTTGTGGCCTTTTTGTGACGCACTCCCGCTGTGCGGGGGGGTGAGTAAGTATAGGTTGGGTGTCCTATTTGTAATAGGGTGTGTTTTTATCGCCCTAGTAGTTTGACTCTATTTACAGTTTAGCTGCGAGATACAAGTTACCGGCGCGGCGGGCAGCACGTGTGATTTCTCACTTTAGATCGCGAAAAACTTTCGAAAGTTAACTTAGAGTTTCGAAAGTTAATTTAGCTGCGCAAGCCAAGCGCTTGCGTAAGAGCAACGGAATGCGGATCAAGGGAACCGCTTTTTAACTATACTTCGAGACGAGACGGCGGACAATTAACACAAAGGCACAATAGCCCTTTACACAACGCTTTGAGGACAAAGCGTACAATGGCGGCGCGGCGGACACACAGGACAACGGCGGCGTGGAGACACACAACACAAAGGCACCGCGCGGACACCTGGCACTGCGAACAATGGCGTCGGACACAACAAAGGCGGGCGAGCACAGTCGAAAGACACGTCTGCTCGCAACCGAAGTTGGGGTCGAACTGTTGTTTGCGATGGATTTTGTAGTGTCTTTTGAATGTGAGTTTGTATGAATCTGTTCGCATGCCGTAAGTTGGTGCCGTTTGTATAGTATAGTGTGACGCTGAAATGCGACAAACTTCATGTTTTTATAATATAAGTAAATGATATTTGCAAGAGGTAGTGCCATGCTACATAGGAGGAGATTATTGATTAGCATCCATTGGGGGGATGAAAAGGCGGGCAACGCATCGGCATGCTGATATACACGGTCGTCGGTAGTTGTTGAAAGGCTTCGATTACTCGATTGTCTCCTATACTATAAAAGAGTGCAATCGGACTTTTGTTACAACTATATACGCCCCAGGCCGACTGTTTGCACCTTTATACTATAATAGATATCAATATATGTGCTGGGATACATAGTCCCCCCCCCTCCCCCGCGGCCGAGCGTTTCTCACATAACAAGAACCCTGTTGTTCCCTTTATACATATTAACATATACGCATAGCACTGCTGAAAGTCATAATTCCTCGAAATCAAGCAACGGCCAATTATTATCAATCATAGTTAATATAATATTCACACCTAAAAAATATAGAGATTATGCTCATTTCTGTGCAAATGCCTACTGCGCCACTGCTGATTGTTAAGTGGCGCGATCATACGTATCTAATGCAGTGACGGAAGACCCTTCTGCACACCCAATGCAGCAGGTGTACAGAAAATTTTATTTGTACCAATTGTAGTAATATTGTAGTGATTTAAATTTATATAGTTATATGATAATTATTTATTCAATATCTAAGTAAACAGGATGCGCATTGTAATGACGGACTCACAGATGCGTCACATCGTACTCAATTTCCACAGCAGCGTGGCTTGATTTCTATACAATGACGTTTGATTACAAATTGGAAGGGAGACGTGATCATAATACATATGTGAAAAATTACAGGGTACTTTTGTAACTAACTTTTTTATTTAAAACATGTGGCATATTATAGATTTTATCACCAGAGATATGGCTACAAAGAATTTATTGTATTTCTTATGGTAGAATGGGACATCGAGTAATGCGTCGCCAGTACAAAATTAACTTGTTAAATACGTGTATAAAACTTCCAGTTGTATATATTTTTTAAATCACTATTAAAATTGTATCCAGTTAGGTAAGAAAAAAAAAGTCATAAATTTTGCGCTTCTACTCAACAATTTTGTTTCTTTATTTCACGATAAACCTCTATAAATATCGCCAAATAAAGAAATAATACGAATACGTGAAAATCCGTCGAGCCGTACAGCCACAGGCTCAGGCTCACACATAGTACACACACATGAGGATGAGGTAGTGTCATGCATCTTCCTTTGCAGCTTATGAGTAGCCGGTGGCCCATTGGTAGGGAGGACCACACGTACTGTTTCATACAATTGATGTATAAATACACTCACCGGAACCTCAAAAAAATACAGCTACATATTTTCAGGAGAAAGCAATTATTTTACTTTTCTGTTTTTTTACGTCCTTACAATAAAATAATGTTTTTTTAATAAAAAAAATTACGCTGATGAAGTCACGGGTCTAACAAAAGAACGCAAGAGGCACTCTTAAGAGGTTTTCCCTTTAAAATGCATTTTTACATCAGCGGCATCTGTTTTTACATTAAATATTTACGTGCAAACGATTTCAATAATAAGTAAAGAAAATAAGTACCTTCACGCCTATTATCCCCGAAGAAGTAGGCAGAGGTGTGTTAGTACATTCACAACTAGTAAGTAGATATACTAGAACACCCACGACTAGCCAAGGTACTGAGGCCCATGATGTCATAGGTGGCAAGCCTATGGCGGCTTCGTGCACATACCAATCCCGGACAGTGTAATGCGTGCTCAGAATAATCTGAGAAACATTCAATAACAGTTGCCCGACTGCCCGACCCCATGCAGCTAACGGTCTTAACAAGCGACACCCGCATCGTTACACCACAGTGGCGATTTAATAATAAGTACCTACATACTGTAAAAGATAGCGCTACTCGACGTATCAGTAACAATATGAACGGTTCAAGGACAGTAACATTGCCACGGGTTCAAGGACAGTAACATTGCCACGGGTTCAATGACAGTAACATTGCCACGGGTTCAAGGACAGTAACATTGCCACGGGTTCAAGGACAGTAGCATTGCCACGATTTCAAGGACTGTAACATTGCCACAGGTTCAAGGATTGTAACATTGCCACGGGTTCAATGACAGTAACATTACCACGGGTTCAATGACAATAACATAGCCACGGGTTCAAGGACAGTACCATTGCCACGGGTTCAATGACAATAACATAGCCACGGGTTCAAGGACAGTAACATTGACACGGGTTCAATGATAGTAACATTGCCACGGGTTCAATGATAGTAACATTGCCACGGGTTCAATGATAGTAACATTGCCACGGGTTCAATGATAGTAACATTGCCACGGGTTCAATGATAGTAACACGGCCACGGTCACAGTGTCACGGGTTCTCATGTCAAGAAATTTCCATCGTACCTAAAGAATTTTACACTGAGTTTTAGAAACTCTAAAATGATACATTATCTGAATAATGGCTTGATGATATTTTTCTAAGTAGCATAAGGGGGCAAACGAGAAATCAGAGTCTTTTGATGACTAGCCACGCCCATGGACAGTCTCATGATTGTTACGTTGATGCGTTGCCCTCCTATACCCCCTAATGGGCCACCGCCTTCTCAAAAACCTCACGAAACGCAACAGCGATGCTGTCACTTTCCGGCGTTATCCAGTGAGCTAGGTAATTCCCCCGTCGTGCTGGCCCAGTTCCATTGCATGGGAGGATGTGGTGTCATGCGCCATGCATGGCACTACCTCCTCCTATGCAGCATGGCACTACCTCTTCCTAATATTTGACTGGTAAATTTGTCTCCTCTTATAACGTTCAAACGTTATTATCTCGATTTTATATTTATAGGAATTGTAAGTCTTCTTTAATGTAAGTCGGCAACATCAAAGCACTTTGTACACTTTATTTTAAACCCCCAATCCCGAGTTATTGGTCGTTAAGATTTTGAACGGTTTATGTAACATGTTCTTGTATTAAGTTGTTTACAGTCCTTGCGCTTGACAGTTTAATTTTTCGTTTCGTTCACAACTTCTTGTTACCGCTTTGGGGTGAAACAAATGATATCAATAAAGTGTGTTTCTAACATTTTAATACTAACTTCTAACATTTTTAATGCTTCATCCGGGTTTCGAACATAAGAGCCTATGAGATGAATACAATAAAACTACTTTTCCGGATTTTATCGCGGTTTATTTAATTATTTAACTAGCCCGACGTTACAGAAGCCTTACGGTAACCATGGTCACGGGTGGACCGATTAATGTTGCAGTAATGCTTCTGAAACATCGGGCTAGTCAATTAATTAAATAAATCGCGATAAAATCCGGAAAATTAGTTTCATTGTAATGAGTAACATTGTCGTAAACTCAAGACATGAATAATGACAAAAATAACGTGTTTGCTACTAGACCAACGAGGCAGCCTAACATTTCTATAATAATATTATATCCTAATGAAGAGACGCCTCATGCATTTGGCGGGATTCCCTTAGCCTCGTACATTTCCCGTTGGAACGACGAGCACTTCAAAGTATTCGGAAGCGTCGTCAGGTGTTTCATTACAATTACTAAAAGGGGACAGGACAGTAAGTAAAGTATTTGCAGACTCTATAAAAGTCTTCTTTCCATCTATATTTCTAATGCGCATACTGTTTAAACAATAAAGCAGACATTTTTATACGAATAAAATGGTACATCTTCGATTTAAGCCTATATCAAATAATATGCGTATCTTTTGCTAACGCATCGGCATAGTAATTATGTGGATGTTCAAGAGCGTTGTTAGTCGTAAAAAGGCTAGATTTCTTCTGTGCCCCCTACTCCATAAAAAACCTCAGTATTCGGAATATCTATAAATATATGCTTTACCTTAGAAATGCGTTTAAATAAATACTCCTTCTACGCATTTCTAAGGTAAACTTATTTTAAGACAAACCGACAGCCAGATAGACGAACAACAAAGTTGTTATATTATAAGAGTTCCGTCTGCAGTGCGGAACCTAACTCATCACCAATGAGTTTCAACACTAAGTCTATTAACGTATCAACTATCACATATATAGAGGAGCGAAGCAGTATAGAGTGCACTTGTGTTTGCGCATAGGTAAACTAAAGATAGTGTCAGGGAAGAAAGGCGCTACGTCTAGTAGGGCACGAGGTACGCGGGTGAAACTGTGTGGTGGTGCTATATTTCCTTGTCCTATTATTTAATAAGGGCCTATCTTAGAACGCTGACCATAGCAAATACTTACATCATACGTTCCAATCTGACATTTTGACATAGTCGCACAGTATATGGAATGGCTATGAAAAAAAATAACGTTTCCAAGCCAACAGATTTATATCGTTTGCTCGTAAAGGGAAGAAATGTCTTCAGGAAAAAGGGTGTTGCTATATTAAACATTCCTTGTTTATAGACTGCGTTCCATTCGCGACTTCGCTTGGCTTTCCATATTTAAAGTTTCTCCATGTCACATATAGGTACAAAGGCGTTATATTAATCACTATATTATTTTATATATGATGGAATGTGGAAGGATGTAGGTACCGAGGAAGACCATGACTGACATATCATGATCAGACTGATCAGGTACTGTCTCAAGGACTCGGGGTCTAACTGAAAACCCACTTAAATCCCGCGGGTGCTGGATCGAGACGCTCCGGAACTATCTGCAAGACACACCACGGTGACCGATCAGATCATCGTACGGAACTGGCTTTCTTCTAGGGGGTTGGCTCCGATGTCGTGACCATGCAGTGTGGTCAGATTTCCACCCGAAACTCTGGCCCATAAGTTGTACGTAGCGTCTCTCTCGCTATCCAATCCGTTGTCTGCAGATCGGGCCATTTACCATCTCCTATCCAGCCGTTACTTAACGTTACCGCATAGCTGAAGGAGGCCATCTTCTCCCATGAGCTGTCACTCTCAGACATTGCACGGATAACGCTTGAGAGCAGCAGGTGGTAGCAACGCTGAGACAGCGCCGCTGCCAAACCACGGTCCCATCTTGGGCACACCTCTAGGGCATGCTGAACGGTGTCCTCAACAGCATCACACCCATGGCAACGTGATAGTAACCGATAATGATGATGATTGACGCTATGAACATCAGCATAATTAATATGCAGATGCGCTGCCCTCCTTTTCACTTCCCCCCATGGGCCTCTGGCTAGTCACAAATCGTACGAAACGCGACACCGTAGATGGCTCTTTACGCCGGTATCAAGTGAACGATAGGTACCTCCCCGGTCGTGCTAACTACTAATGTCGTAAATTAGTATAATGCTTGTTCCTTTTGTTATTAATTTTTCATTCCAATACATCGGCACAACCCAATTAACAATTAAAACTTTTACTAATTAAACCAACTTATATACTTGGATGAAACCAGTATAATTTAGCGAATATTTTCACTTAAAGAAACCTAAAATAATGGCCTAGCTGTCTTGGAACTTTCGCAGACTGCAGACTTAATGAAGAAAATTTCTTTAAAATTTACATAGAATTTTACATATCTCGTTACGTAAGTTTAAATTAAAGCTGTAACAATGTATTCTCATAAAACATATCACGTTGGATGTCGCCAACCGCAGGGCTCACTTCATTAGAGTATATTACAGGAGCCAAGTAGAAAAATATTGGTATGATGGGCAGCTGGTTGTCTGTCCGGTAAAGCCATCATGAAAGTCATATTAGATAGATATACGCCGTTAGGTTGAAAGTCCCTAAAATTTTTTATATCATATTTTTTTTATAGCATAGGGGGGCCAACGAGCAACCGGAGCCTTATGCAGACTACCGACGCCCATGAATATTCGCATGATTATTACTCAGATGTGTTGTCCTCCTATCACCCCCCCCCAATAGGCCACCAGCCACTCTTAAAATGCGGTAGCGACGCTGTAACTTATTTCTCCCCATGCTAAGGCCACCGCCACTGATAACGTTTCTAATGGAAAAATAGTTTTACAAATCTGACTAGTAGTTCCGGAGTCCATTCAGTGCGAATGAACGAATAAACAATCAAGTGTTTCCTTTTTATAATATTAGTCAGGACCAAATCCAGAATCATTAATTTACTTACAATGGATTCATATTCACTATTTATTATTTTACAGCCAATTACGAAAATTCTATATGTATACAAATGTGTTTTGTGTGTGGATAATTATGTATGTAACAACAAAATAATATTTTTAATAACAAAAAAATTTTGTTTTCCTTGTAACAGAAATATTTCAAACACAAATTAGAATAAAAATGGCTAATACAAAGCAAACTATTAGAAAAACAAAGCTTTGGTAGTCTCTAGTACTACAAAGGAAAAGCTTAATAACACGAGCTTTGTGAGAGCAGAGATAAAGGTCTCTTTCAACACCTGAGCAATACATTTTGATTAATGAGAAATAATGAAAATTTGTATTACGTAGGAATATTTATGTTCAATAAGACTTTCTTTATTGAGCACATATGTGTAGAAAATTTTATGTCTTTATGACTTCTCATGAAGTCGGAGCCTTTTATAAACAAAATTGATGGCCTTCACAATAATGAATTAGTTATGTCGGATAGATTACGCCGTAATAACGGCGTAAATCTATCCGACATAATTTTCATGATGGCTTTACCGGAGGTACAACCAGCTGACCATCATACCAATGTCACTTCACCTGGCTTTCAGTCTTCTTCAAGATTGGGATAGTTAAGTTGACCAATTTTCATGGACAAGAAAGTGACTTTTTTTCCTCCTTGTATTGTGTTTGTATATACATACATGTGTGTATCTCCACCCACCTCCATCCATAAGTGCAGAATTCGACGATCAACAGCTCTTCACAACACATCTCCCTGAAGTGGTAAGATTCACGGATCTGGAATTGATTGACTTTTGCATCTGGCTCAGCATAATACCGTCGTAAATTATGAACTACTTTATCGCCTATCCTGTGGCTTACTACCACAGGAAGTGCAAATGCTGCATTCCAGTGAAATTGGATCGACCCGTCCGGAGAGGTACCAATCACTTAGATGATACCGGCGTAAAGTGACATCTTCTGTGTCGTGTTGCGTGCGGTTTGTAATTAGCCGGTGTTTATTGGAGGGAAGGAGAACATGTGGGCAAAGCATCTGCATGACAACAAAAATGCGGATATCTATGGGCGCCGGAAGTCGTCAAAATGCTCCGGATTACTCTATTGTCCCCTGTACTACAATAAGAAAATGTTCACTTGAACTTCCGGCTAGTCCAGTGTGGTACTGCCACGAGTGACCAGTCTCTGATGTGCTAAAAAATCATATCTATCAAATAAAGATTTATCATGGTAACTCTATCGAACGATACTAAGAACGAATGAATGAGTTGTGTATTTAATCTGTGAATAAAATGCAGTTCATGAGCCAAGACGGGATATTATATAGCCCAGGCTCACTTTGTTTTATTATAATAAGGTCAGGTTTAAAGCATCGATTTAAAGTTTGCTACTGAATAACAAGCTCGCGATCAAAGCAGGGTTTAACGAATTTTTTTGCAATAAGACCGTAGGTATTTAATCCACGGAAAACTTGGAAGCTTAGCTAAAGTGAGACACAACTTCCTCATCTCACTAGCCGCGAAGAGTCAAAATACTTTGATTACGATCCCTCAGTATTAGCGTGAGTCCACGTGATACTGAATATCCTCAATCGGCTTTATAATTATTGCTCGATTTTTTCTGAACTCATTGTGTAGATGATTTAATAATATTTTTTCTTTTTTTTATTTATTATTATTATTTTTCTTAATTGTTTTTATTGATTAGTAGGCAAATTGATGAGGTTAATAACCGGTGTTAGGTACCATGCATTGCACGCCTTTTTTTTGTTGACGCAGGGAAACGCATTTACGCGCATTCACTGACCCTGAGTGGGGTCCAGTGCCGAATATCCAGAAAAACCACCGCGAGTGACATCAATGCCACACTTGGTGAGGTGCCCCGGAACAACAATCATTAGGGCACCTCATGATTGTTGTTCCGGGGCACCTCACCAAATCGGCTAGTTGGCCCCCTATGGGACCAATTCCACCTCCACAGATGGGGTTGCCCAGCACTACAGGACAACCTCATCGACTTTGGGATAGTGCAATGGGGTGAGGTTCTTGTTGCTCTTAGTCCCCTCTTCTTATAAGAGGGGTACCGAGAGCGACTCCTCCTCCTGATCTATAAGCCCCTCTTCCTATAAGAGGGGTGCAAAGATCGCCCTCGATTCAATTGGCTTCGCCTGGGTTCACTACCAAGCCCTACCGCCACGACAAGGCTTGAACCACGGTGGGGATGCATTGCACGCCTACCTAGCTTATGCAGAATTTTTTTTTGCTAATGCAGGGGAATGCAATTACGCATGATACCTAGAGCCCTGCGTGGCACGCCTAGGCCCCTTATGTTGGGCTTGAAATGTGGGTTTCCCTACCGACAAAACCCCTACGGGTAGCCATCAGCCGATATACGTGTAGGGTCCCGGATGGCCAGAATTCTCCTCCTTTAGGGCTGTCCGGCTGCCTCTGAACCAGTCCCATTGATGCCGTGTCTCAACGGATCATCCCGGCCCAGAAACGGCCACGGAGGGAACTACTCAGGACGCATTAAGTAGTGCCTCCTTCGCACCCCCATTCGTCGTCTACGTGGGGGAGGCAGCGTCAGCAGCCTCCTCTCTCACCCGCTCGTCCGCTACCTTCTCGAAGAAGTCTATGCCAAACCTGACCAATTACGCGCAACCTAGAACCACACTATGTTTTCTTACTTCCATTTATTAGCATGCCGTAAACTATTGTGGATGAGTTTAGTGCTGTGGACAAGTATGTGGTTTTCTTTCCTATGTTACTGTAAATCCACAGTTTGACGTTCAATTTCGACTATTATACTTTAATTTTTATAGTAGCATGCATTCGAACATGTTCGAATAATAGTAGAAATTCCGAGCATGTACATTATCCCCATAGCGCTAAGAACTCAGCATCCTATCTGTACCCTTCAGGTCAAGCCAAACGTTAAGTAAGACTTATATAATATAGGTTTTTTTATTGAATAGGGGTAACCGAGAAATCGGAGCCTTTATATGACTACCAATGTTACAATGCCGATGCGTTGCCCTCCTTCTTCCCCCTCCCCCAATGTGCTACAGGCAACTCACAAACCTCAAGAAACGCGACACTGAAGATGTCACTTTACGGCGGTATTATGTGAGGTACACAGGTTTGAACGTACTGTCGAGCATTAAATCAAAAAACATTCGTCCGATCATGCTCGAAATTTTTAGCATCAAAGTAAGAGGAAACCCACTAATTATTGCATCATGCAATCAGACTATGAAGCATAAAAGACCATAACTATTATATTTTTGTGGTATCATCATAAACAAAATACATTTGAAATCGCAAAAAGCTAGTTTATAAAAACCGTCACATGTAGACATTAAAAGTATAAGTCATCATTTCCATCGTAACAAAAACTTTTAACGTTTATACCATGAAAAATATACATTTGGGAATAAACACACTCGGTAACAATCCATCAACGTTACCGAGTTGCGATGACAGTGATGTATTAACTTATATAATCACTTATTCACCTAACTCTAACTATTGAAAAACCTAATAAACCTCTTAATTAACGGCAGTAACAACCTTCATGTCCGTGATACACGTTGTGAATGCTTAAAAGTTCTTTGCTTACAGGCAACATAGATGTAAAATAATTTGATGATTCTTACAAGCTATGCTATTACATAGCCAGTAATAATTGTACAATGTCCTTAAAGTAGCTGGCCCGGGATGGATGCGACTAGTAGGAGATCGGTCGTCTTGGCGTTCGATGAAAGAGGCCTATGTCCAGCTGACTAGTCTTCGAGGTGCCCAGGTGATCTGTTGTTCCGGGGCATCCCACCAAAGGTGGCAATGATGGTACTCGTGGTGGTTTTTGTGGGTCTTCGGCACACACCACTGGGCCCCACCCAGGGCCAGGAAAGGCGCGTAAATGCGTTTTACTGCGTCAGCAAAAAAAAAACAATTTTGTAGTAACTATTACCTGGGGACGATAATTTGATAATTTTTAACATACCTGGGTTCATATTTTAAGGTATGGGCGCAAACAATTTGGGTAATTAATAACCTTGATTATAGACGTCGGGTGTCACTTAAATGTTTTCTAATCCATTACCCAATAAAAGGAACTACTATGGGTACATCTTTTTATAAATAATTAGGTCTGATCCGCGGTTCCGAAGTCGTGTAAGTTGCGATGTCGAGAAAATATCGGAACAAAAAGTTGGACGTTTTACAGAAGAGGTAGCTTCATGTTGCATTGCTTCCGGATTAAGCTGACACGACGGCAATCACGATCATATGATACCGGCGCAAGGCGACTACAACTCTGTCGCCTATTTGTGTGAGTATACGGTGGCCTGTTAGGGAGAGCGCCGAGGTTATGTACGGATATTGGCTTAAGATGTTAAGTTAACCCTGCCTACCCCATTCGGTATCTAGTCTGTACATTCTTATATACTTACACTTTATCAAACTTTCAATCATATATAAACAATTTTAGATCAAAAAATTTTAAATCATATACTTAGTTGTGGAAAAATCATATACCTACATTTTGTGGAAAAAAATACTCCAAAGAAATTATACACGTGCACAATTCAAGACCATCGCATGAATTTTTTAACATACCTTGGTTCCTGTTTCAATTTCCCATTCCGTTTAGAAATAGCTTTGGAATTGAAAATAACCTTTTAGAGTGATTGAGTTTGGCGCCCTTCGTATTTTCGACTCTTCTATTTCTAGTTCGTTCTTTAGTTTCACTTTACTATTAGTTTTCTGCACAGGCGAAGGTGGCGTAAACAGAATATCGGTGTCGTAATGCTTTTAAATTTTATTGGAGGTGAACCATGCTTTTGTGTCTAAATATGGTTTTCTTTTTACAAATATTAGTAAGAGCTGTTTTCTTTGATACTCAGTGTATATTTCGATTCAGTGATTTATGATACAAGATACACGATTTCATACTGAATTTTCAATGCAAAGAGTCCAATATTGAAATGAAACATATATTTTTGCAAAGTCAATATTACACGCATGATTTTAAGTATCCTACAAAGGGGATTATATTTGAAATAAGCCCATACTTTATACATATTATTTTGCAAAGTCAACCATACGTGTATGATATTAAGGTATTTTTACAACGTGCATAACTTGACATGTGCACACTTTTTATTCGAACGGTTTTTCGACGCTGAATGCGTACCTTGATACTTTTGTAAAAAAAAACAATGGTTTTCAATAATTATTTGAGACTTTCACGTTTTTTTTACGCATTTCGTAGTTATCTAACGGGTTCTGACGCGATACTTAAAATATTTATTACAAGGTACTGGCTAAGTTTTTGTAAATACTATACACGAGTCTTGCTTGCGACCGCGGCTGGTGAAACCCGGTCGAAACGTCTAGCAAGGTATTTACAAAAACTTTGCCAGTACCTTAAAACAAGATTTTAAGTATCGCGTTAAGTATCGCGGTTTGCTATCAGTGGGCTCAAGGGGAGAGAACAACGCAGGAAAAAAGTGGTAGTGGCATGCAGCATTGCAGCGGGATTGGGGGCCGTCTCCCAATTGGGGGTAAAGGAGGGGAACGCACTTGTATATGTTGTTGTGTATATTAATGGGGGGTCGGTTTTCATCAAACGGCTCATAATCCTGGTTTGCCCTGTTCCATTCAGTAGGTACCTTACAAACACACATACGGAGTGATCAATTGATAGGCCTATCTGTGTCGCGAATCAATCTCGGTTTATTTTTGACAGACGGGGACAAACAGGCGACTGACATCTGCACGCTCATGACAATGTAGGTGCGTTGCTCTCCTTCACCCCATACTCGCCAATGGGCCACCGGCCAATGCAGCTGCAATACAGCATAAACGCTATAACCGTCATTAATAGGTTTCACATACATTTTTACACAAATCTAAATCAGACCGACAAAAACTGCAACATTATATTTTTTTCTGTTATGATATTGAATAAATGATGTCGAAACTCACCAAAATCAAATGTATCAATAACAATTTAAAAGTATTTGCTACAAAAGTATCAAATTATATAGCACAAATATTTGGCATGTTTTGATAGCCAGTACAATTCCAAGTTTTGAATATTAAGGTTTGTTAAAAAAAATAATGAGGTTTTAGTGGATTTTACACAGGACGGGACTAGATATTTGTATTCTAAACTAAAGGAGTAGTAAAATAGTTTAGCGTTTTGTATTAAGACAAGTAATTATATAATAAAATAAGCAAATAATCTGGACCTTCTTATTCATCTATTACCGATCTTGGCTCGAATTAAGTCAACTGTGCAAGCAGTGCACAGTTGACTTAATCCGAGTCAACATTTTAAGTCTTCGATTGTTTTTCATCTGTGTAAGGTTAAGGTTGGCTGGAAAAAATTGCTGTATCAATAAGGCTGCATTTATGTACATCTATATTATTATGTTCTATTTGTCCTGTATTGCTAAAATGTTGTACACAATAAAGTATACTTCATTTCATCAATGCAGTAACACTTTTTGTAGTTATCTAACGGGTTTTAACACGATACTTAAAATTACACCAGCCGTGGTCACGAGTCGGCTCGTGACCACGGCTGGTGTAACCCGGTCGAAATGTTGAGCAAGGTATTTACAAAAACTTTGCCAGTACCTTATAATAAATATTTTAAGTATCGCCTTAAAACTTGTTAGATAACTACAAATTGTGTAACAAAGGTGAACGTATCAAACAATTATTACAGTAACACTTACTTGTGTAGCCAATATTTCGTATCAAGAACATTATTATTTTACACACGTAACATAAACTAATTACTTTAAGTTTGTCCATAGGCATTAAACTGAAGACAATCCCCTGATTGGCTAGTGAATAGAACTAGTCGGAACTTGCCCAAAATATAGTTCCGCCTAATTTATTCTTTTCAAAAATAAATACGAAAGTGTTTGTTACATCGGTAATTGGTGCCATTATTGGTTGCCGCGGTATTAGATGCTTTTATCTTAACATTCGGCTAGGACGATTATGTTATAGAATATGATCATCCTGGCCGTGTTCTGGTGACGACGGCCTGTCTATAGAGACAACGCTAAGTAGCAGGACATAGTAGTGCACAAGTGTGTGCACCGACACAATTGCACTCCCTGTTCCGTCATTCTCCTATTTTGATGAAACGGCAGTCCCACATGACCGGAGAGAAATTAGGCGCAGGACCGACGACTTGACGTGCTCTCCTACACCCCGTGTGTAGGGGAGCACGTGTAACAACTTCCGGAGTCCGGACTGTTAAAATTTGGAAAAACCTAATAACACTTTGTTTCGATCCTCATGAGTCTAATCCATCATGCTTACCACAAGACCACAGGGCAGTTCAATAAACATCAGCATCTATAAATTATACATCGATGTCTGCACTTTGTCACAGTGATAAATTTCACGCCATGCGGAGCCACCAGCAATGTTTAGAACGATGTGGTAATTGTTGCGCTCCTAGCGGAACCCTCATAGATCTCGGCGCCTAATAAATCCATCCCATCTATTTGGATCTGTATCTACTGTGCTAATTAGGTCTAAGTTTTATTGCCTACGGTAGTGACTTACTACCGGAGCCCATAGACATTCGCACAAGCAGAGTATTGCAGTGAAACGATGAAGTATTTAAGTGAGTCTTATCGCCCACACACATGGGAAAAATCGATATAAATGCCCTTCTTTCCACTATTTCTAATACACATCATGAGACTCCAAAACATGATTCCCAGCCATGATTCGTCAGTGGTGCTACCTGAACCATCGTCAATTTCAGTGTCACCACTAACTAAAGTAAGCAATATGCATCTCTCAATTAGGTTTATCCCATTGGAGGAGTGGAAAGGGCAGCACATCTGCATGACTATAATGCAGATGACTATGGTCGTTGGCAGTCGGTAAAATGATTCGATTTGTCCCCCTACACTATAAAAAATAGACAATGATACTAAATAAAACCTGTTATTTTATAGAAGCTTAGTCTTTGTCTCGCCTTAATGAAGCGGAACTAGTGCGTTTCACTTCTTTTTGTCGCGTTGGGGGCGGAAGTTCGTGGGCGTGGATGATTAGTAGTGACCTGGATATTATTAGTAATCAACGCCCATTAAGTTCCGTACAAAAGATAATATGAGATGTAATACCGACCTGCCCGTACTCGCAAATATCCCGTTTGAATTCTCCTGGCAAATAGCATAGCGACGAAATAGCGACAACTTCCTGTCGATATTATATGATAAATATAATTTATTAGAGTCATAGATACGTTCTATGTCATTCTGGCCCGAATTGGCAACTGCACTGTGATCTAACCTATTAACGCACATGTTGAGGATAATTAAATTAAGCGGGAGAAACAATTAGAAAAAAAATGTTTGTCTCTAAGTACATTCGACGCCTGTCTTTAAAAAGATTGACGTCACAAAGTGTATCATTGAAAAGTATGAGGTCACAGAACGTTTCGGACGGATTTACTCGACGCTATCACTACAAAAAAGAGACCGATGTATCGGTGATAAATTGTGTGCGTCTAGACTAAGAGGTCCAACAAAAATGTACGATAAATTTTGGCATGATTCGAAACAATGTTAAAGATCGTCGAGCGATTATTGATACCCATACTTATCCAGCCATCTTATTCCAGTTTTTAACACGCGTCAAAAGAACTCGTGCCAGGCCTCGCAGCACGGGTATAATTATGTTCACTATAATACGTGCCTTCACGCCTGTTATCCCCGAAGAGGTGGGCAGAGTTGTGGTAGTACATCCACAACTCGTAAGTCCAGTAGATGTACCAGCACACCTACGACCAGCAAAGGTACTGAGGCCCATGATATCATAAGTGGCAAGGCTATGGCCACTTCGGACACATTCCAATCCCGGACAATGTAATGCGTGTTCAGAATAATCTGAGAAACATTTAATGACAGTTGCCCGACCTGGGAATCGAACCCAGGACCCCACGCGGCTAACAGTCTTAACGGGTGACACCCGCACCGTTATACCACAGAAGCAAATTAAATAACTACAAAAATTTCTCTATAATCAACTACCTAGATGCACACACTAATAATTTTATTGTAGGTGTAATGAATTGTTATGTTACCATTGTCAGTAAAAAGAGACGTAAGAAAAATCCTACTAATGTTATAAATGCGAAAATTTTTAGGTACCTTAGTACTTACTTTGCTTATTTTTTACACTAGAACTCATATAACGATATTGAATAAAAAATTGCATGAGATAGATTAATCTATTTAATATATAATTTGGTATAACATCACAATTACTATGTTAAAGAAGGGGTGTTTATTTATTTATTTACGCTGGTAAAACCGCGGCAGACAGCCAGTCAGTCTAGCCCAATAAATGGTATGCGGCACGACCTTCGGCTCGAGAATCGTCCCGGCGGACACGTCTCACAAGCTTACGTCATAGCCGGTAGCACACACTGATTAAAAAATTTGGTTTTCAGTGTTTGGTGAATCTTTGATATCAGAATGAAACCCATCTTACAGAAAGCTGCCGACCTTAATTGTTTCCTTCGCTTTATCTCTGCCCTCATTGAACCTCGTCCGAACTTTATCACCTGCCCTGAGTATGTGTGTTCCTGTACTTGCAGTAGTTGTTGTTTGCTGGCCAATCAAATGGGGGGTTTTGAGATCGGCTGTCGCCGTAACCTTGATTTTTTTTCATGTTCGTGTTCAGGCCTGTTTGCAGGGACGCATGATATAGCTGGTCTAGCATATGCTGGAGGTCCTCGGCACATTCTACAAAGATGACCATATCATCAGCGTAGCGCAGTTTGTTTAAGGTACTCGCCATTCCCTTGCCAGTCCATTCCAATGTCTTGAATATATCCTCCATAGCATTGTTAAACAGCTTTGGGGATATCACGTCGCCTTGTCTCACTCCTCTTTGAAATGGCATGGGTTCTGTTGGCTTCAGCTCCACGGTCATTGCAGCTGCCTTGTACAGACTCTTCAGGATCTGAATGTGCATGTAGTCTATGTGGCATCGTTGTAGCGATTCGCCGCTAAGGACATAGGCTATATATTTTCTGAAACGTAATAGATCATTATTGACGACCGGCTGGCTCAGTTGGTAACGCGTGTTACACCAGAAGTCGCGGGTTCGAATTATGACTACGTCATAGATGTTCATCTATGTATTATATGTATTTCCATAATAATAATCTTAAATAAATAAAATTTCTTAAATTTATTCTCTCAATGAACGCAAAGACGACAGATCTCCTGCAACTCGCATCCATCCCGGACCGGCTACTATATAAATATATGTATATGAATGTATTATTTGTATATATAAATGTATTATATATATATATATATATATATATATACATATATATATATATATATATATATAAATATATATAAATTTATAAAAATCTACCTTATGTAGTCTCAAAGTGACAGCGATTTTTTAAAAATTACAAAGTGTGATGAGTTTACGGCTACTGCGGCTGCAAATCAATTCCTTTCTTATTTTTTCGTGTGGAGTATTCCTAGGTAATGTAAGGAGGAGGTACCTCCCCGGGCGTGACAGGCCAATTTGTCTGCAACGCAGCATGCTCCCTTAATGATAATGCCTTGCTTTTGTTCCGTCATGTATGCTAATGATACCCTCAGATTACAGTTTCAGTGTTCATTAAGAGAGATTTAGCCGGGTCAGACACAACATACGGTACCACTTTAATTGGTATTAGGGATTAAAATAGCCTGTTGTATGGAAATTTACAGGACAGTTCGACTGTTGTTTATGTCAGTTTAATGCTATACAGAGAATTCGATTCTCTCGTAGCGGTAGTATTAGCCGTATATATTTTAGTGGAAAATCGGGATGAATTAATATTAACAGATCCTTATATACTATACTAACTGGTGGCATCTACTTCGTTAGCGTGCTACTTCCAATTTGGGAAGAAAATATAAAATATATACTCTGAGTTCTGGTTTTACGTCACAGAACTATTCCAAAAAAGAGGTTCAATTTATTCGTTCCGGAGATTAGCATGACACAGGCACTTTTTTATTGTAATTATTTTTGGAAAATATTTAAAAAGTGTCATACTTTTTTTCTTTTTATTATATGTATAGCAAATAGGTTATAATTATTCTAAAAAGATAAAATATGTTTCACTCACTAAGCCTATCAAACATGCATCCATCTAAATGTAAGTCGGAAGTTTAATGAAACATGTATCATAAAGAAATATATTGATTGGCAAGCATATTGTAAGATATTTCAAATAACTAACTACTCTTCGGTTTCACCCGCGTGCAATCTATTTAGAAATAGAAATAGAAAATAGCTTTATTAATTTACTCTGGTGTAGATTTTTATATTACTTAACATAAAACATAATTACAAGGAATACATATTTTTGAAATGAGAATATATTATATGCGTATGTTATTGCAAGGGAACACATTTTTTTTTGGAATGATAATTAATATAGCGCTTAAGTATTTATTTTATTAACTATGTTTTTCTAGATTTTCGTCTATATTTGTACCAAATTTCAACTGAACTCATTCAGAAATTTTTATGCGTGAAAAATAACAAATATACATACAACATTTTGCAATATAAAATATTTGTTTTGTTTCCTTCGCTCCTTTGGTATCATTTCCTATTATTTAAGTTAGCTTCTAGTCAAATTAATATAAATAGGTAATACAAATTTTTACTACGGAACCACTACAGCTCTTAAATAGCCTCCTCTTCTTCTCCTTCCTAGACTTATCCAGTTTCTGATGTCGGGGCGATATTGGGGTCGGCCACCTAGTCTAGGGGACTTGACGAGGGCGCCTGTTTTACACAGAGCGACTCTCTGACCTCTGCAACTAAGCCTAATCATAAATTAGGTTGAATTCGAATACATGAAGCCGAGTTTCCCCACGAAGTTTTCCTTCACAGTAAGAGCACTCAGCAAATGAGTTTTTCCAACTTAAGTAGAGTTAGAAAAACTCATTGGTACATAGCCAGGATCGAGCCTGGGCCACCCAAGTGGGCATCCATAGCGCTAACCCCTAGACCGCTGAAATTGCTACTGACCAATTATAAATGAGACATTCCAATTAATGTCGAACAAGTCCTTTCTGAGAATAATAAGATTTAGAGCGATTCATTCATGCGTTATCTATATTAAGAACAATGGTTTTCCGTCCGTGTAGACGACAAACTGTCGGTCGAAATAAATAATGTGCGCATGCGCCGATACATGTCAGCTGCGACGTGAATAAATGAATATCGTTGAAATGCAATAACGTTGAAGAAAATATGTTGAAAAACTTTCTTTTTCGTTCCATTTATACAAGAGAAGTAAGCAGCTGGACACAGTGCTGAGCACATAAACATTTACACAGCCAGAATTGGTCATGATTTGTCGTCTTCAATGGGCCATGTGGCCATGTCACACCACCAGCTCCCGGATGCAGCTATCAAGAGTTTCATAATATTATGAAGTTGAATCCCAATAACACATAAGCCGGGCTCTTTATCGGGTCCGAGTCTGCTAAATCATCCCGCTGGGACGTCACGGTCTGCAACTGAGGATGATAATGTGAAGAAAATTAATGTAAGCTACATTGCAGCAGAATCGAGCCAAGGAGCTGACCTCTCGCACGCGTCAAGTCAAATCAAGTGAAATAGCTTTTATTTCTGGCACATGCATATGGTTTAACATTACATACATTTTAAATTAACAAACATTGTGAATTGAATAATTATTCAATAATATTTTAAGCGTTCATTAATTATTTGTATGTTATTGCGGCTTCATTATTAAATAATCATATCGACTAGCTTTTATAACTTTGCTCATTTAATTGACATCAATAATTATAATAAATATTACAAAATTAATATTATCTCAAAGTATAGTAAAGAGGCAGCTTTGTGTGGTTAGTGAGTTTCCGGTGACCCATTGGAGGAGTGGAGGTGGAGGGCTTCATATTTGTATAACTATTATGCCGATGTCAATGCCTATTTCACTTCTAAGAGTATGAAATAGAGGTTGAACTTTGTGTGAACAGTAACGCGAGCAAAGTTGTGAGGCGCAGTAGATGCTATAATACGTAGGTAATACATATATCCAGAGTATAGCATAGTACTGCCCGTGGTTCAGTGGCACGCCACAGCCACAGACGCGTGGGCCCGAGTCAAATCCTGCGTCTTAACATACAATAATTAAGCTTTCTCTAGTTTTTGTTGGTGTTATATAACACCCATGATAAGGATAGCATGATAAGCTGTCGACCTCGCGCGCCTGATTTCTCTCGATTAGTGTCGAATTCGCATACCCTTCGGAATAGGAGAGTGTACTAATTGTATCAGTGCAGACACATGTGCACTCTCGATTACCCTGCGTAGATTGCTGTTTTAAATAAAAGTATAATAAAAATACCGCTAAATCCGAAATTCGGTTAGGATGGAATCATTACAGCATAAGTAATTTCGCTTCTCGTCTTCTTAAAAATAATTTTCTCTACACACCTGACGTTCTAGCCATGGCTTAACATGTTTCTTTATCTACATTAATTACACTACCACATTATTCCAAATAAACAATCAAATTTCGTTTCAACGAAGCTGCTATGATTTAATACATACGTGTAATTAGAATATAACGAGGTATATTACCACAATTACTCTGAAAATTTAATTACACCTATTTTGGGGCTAAATATCAAATATTTATCGGTTTACTGAGCACAATTGTTTCCAGTTCCGTACCATCCTCCGTGGTTAATTAAAACTTTAATAGTATATATCCAAATGCTTTATGATGTTATTTCATTTGAAATCAAGAATTATAATGTCAATTTACAACTTCAATTATATTGTAAAAGAATAGACCACAAATGTATTCAATCCTCCACAATGCTGATAGAGCAAAATACATGTTAAGGATTGGAATAAATCGATTTTTTTCTGCTCTATACAGTTGGAAGTGTCATGTGCGGCTTCATCTGTTGTTATAAGACACGTCGGGCTGTACGTCTACGTGAGATTGTGGTCGATAGGGGGACAGACCCCGCAGATGAGAAGGATGCATCCCGATAGTTATTTAAAATTATCTATAGTAACTGTTAGCCGATGGGACCGGGTCCCACCTCCCCTCCTACCTAACTAGGTGGGCGGCTCACGCGCGGAAAATAACTGAAAATAAAAAATGTGAGTGCCCCGAAGGTGCCGGTCTGATGTAGTTTCAATGCAGTCTTACCCTTGTTTCAAATGAGCGAGTACGGCTCAGTTAGTTGGGCCACATTGTAGGACAGGTTTGGGATGTGCATGTCCAAGCCCTTTGACGGCTAACTACTGTAGAGAAGGAAATGAAGATAGAGTAGATAAACCATAGACATGCGACATTTGATTTCTCTTTCTATTTAGACGGACGCGTTTTAGGCTGTCCTCTCTTCTCTATCTATGTTATTTACGGTCGTTCAGAAACATTTGCATAAGTATCTCTGTCTTCCAATGAACTATTAGAGACTCATGAAAGCACGAGACGGGACTATATATCTGTCTTTTGCAGTTGGAACGTGTAGTTCTAATTAGACGGTTGAATTTTAGGAAGAGGTAGAACCATGATGCATGGGAGGAGGTGGTGCCATGCACAGAGCATGACACTACATCCCCCTATGCAACGAAATTGAGCCGGCACGACCAGGGAGGTACCTCTCACTCATATAATACCGCCGTAAAGTGACATATTCAATGTCGCGTTTCGTGCGGTTTGTGAGTAGCCAGTGGCCCATTGTGGGGGGGGGGAGGCAAAGCATCGGCACAGTAATTATGTGGATGTTCACGGACGTTTGTTGTCGTGAAAGGATTAGATTTCTCGTTTGCCCCCTTATTCTATTAAGAAAAACGGATTGGTTTGACAAACCGGGGAGGTGCCCAGTTGTGCCGGTCCAATTCACCTGTAAGTAGTATAGTGACACCGATCCGATCAGCCCAGGCTGCAACGCAATAATGATGTTACTCCTACATGACCATTTACATATTATAACCCAAAGTCTTCACTAGCCGTCTGTATATCATCGATTTTTTCAAAATCTAATGGATGGATTTTCATGTAGCTTTTTCACCCGCGTATAGAGCGATGCCCAATCTAGGTTTTAATATATGACCTATTAACGAACAAATCCGGGACATATCGCTAGTTATATTATATGTATATTATAATAAAAATAAAGATGGCCGAAAGTAGGTACATAGATGATATTGGAAAAGAAATTGGATGATACTTGGGACTGATAATAGAACCAGTACCAACAGCCTTTAGAAGTTTTGTCTGTCTATCTGTTGTTTGATCCGCATATCACGTGAAAACGGCTCAACGGATTTCGAGGCAAACTTAACAATAATATATCGGGAAAAGTCCCGTACGGGTTATTGAAAATTATCATTTCCCTTGGGGTTTTACGTCAGTGAAATCGCGGGGCATAGCTGGTTGTAAACAAATAACAAACAGTATAATAAAGAGGCCTTCGGCACCCTTGTAAGGTAATCAAAAAGGCTTAACGCCTTGCACAAATAACCGAAAAGCGATTAATTATTTGAAGTTAGCAACTTCGCGACGTTCGATGACAAAATTATGGCAATTTCATTTGTTTCGATAGTTATTAACTTTATAGTTTTTGGTTTTGTTGCTGTACTAGCAGTCCGTCGCGGCTACTCACGGATATTTTGCAAAATAAGGCAAAGATTTGTTGATTTGCGAATAATATAACGTTTGCAATACAAAAATTATAAACCTTAATTTCTGCCTCGTAAACATTACACGTTACCATTGCAACAAATTCAATTTAAGACATCATGTCACGTTGGAACAACGAGTTGTCAATAATTTCCGCTGCAGTATAATATGAACTTGCGAATTGTGTATATTTTTTCAAAGTTTTCGTTACATTATCGAAGTTTTCATATTAATACTTTATAGTCTATATCCATCAGAGATAATGTAGTATTATAACGATAAAAGAAATTTTGAAATCGCTCCAGTGGTTTCGTAACAAATTTAATACAAACAAACAAACAAACTGTATCTTTATATTCTTCTATCAAGTATTAACGTAGACTAGTTTATATCCCCGATTACGTTCATTATGCATGTATGGCGCATATGTAATTTGTATACTGAACAGTGCGTGGGTGATAAGCGTGACATTTTGAATAGTAATTGATTTGCAATAAAAGGAAAAATAAATATAAAAGACACTAAAAAGATTAATAAATATCAAGAGATATATTTCACCTTTCTGCTGATAATAGTTGATTCCTTTTTCCAGCATAAAGGTTACTTTTGTATGCATTTTGGCATATTAGCATTAACGTATATAATGTAATTTTGGTTTGCAATCTATATTTGTGCCAAATTTCATTCAAACTTCAACATTAATTGATGTCTTAAGTTTACGCGAATGTTACTCATTATAATAAAACTACTTTTACCGATTTTATCGCGGTTTATTTAGTTATTTAATCCGAGGCTTCAGAAGCTTTACAGCAACCATGGTTGCTGAATGCTGAACAATGAATAATTATTAAAAAAATTACATGGTTGCTAAATCATTTAAAATTGGCGATAAAATCCGTAAACGTAGTTTTATTGTAATTAAACATTTAAAATTGGATAATAGTATGATTTTCTTGATATTAATACATATCAAAATATATGTAAACATCGGCCTGGAGTGTGTGTGTATGTATATGCGTGTTCGGGCGTGCGTGCTTGCGTGCATGCGTGAGTGTGTGTGTGTGTGTGTGTGTGTGTGTGTGTGTGCGCGTGTGGGTGTGTGCGTATGTGCATGTCTGTGGGTGGGTTTGTGTATGCGTGTGGGTGTGGGTATGTGTGTATATGTGTGCGTGTGTGTAAATGCATGCGTGTGCGTATGTGTGTGTGTGAGGGTGTGAGTGTGAGTGCGCGCGGGTGTATGTGTGTATTTGTGTGCGTGTGTGTGCGTGCGTGTTAGATATCAAATATTCCGTAACTAGGAGACTGTCCTTATGTCCTGACTATGACCTGCCTGCCTAGACCAGGAGACACTAAACAGTGTTAAATGAATGCTAATAGTTTCAGTGTGCAATTGTTTCACAATTTCATTCACAGCGCTCGCATCTATCGAAAAAATCCTTCTGCACTGAACATTTTACAGTGCACAAGCTTTTGCGCACGCACACTTTGTTCCTCCGTTCTCATATTCCAATGGATGATAATGCGACACGAAGAGGAATCAGGCGTAGGATCGACGGCTTAACCTACCCTACGAGGTGAGGCACGCCCCCGTGCCTCACCGCCGCGTATTGCACCGCCAGATTAATGAACCTAATCTGTTATTTAAAATATGTGAAATCTACAAAACAGTTCAACACACGTCTGTTCTTGGACATGCTTACAACTACACCGTTACCAGAATTCACATACAGTAATAGTGAAAGTTCAGACAACTAAGTAACTAACTCAACGGTTCACATTACTATTTTAAGGATCCCTTCGAAAACGGGTCCTGTAGTGTTTACTTTAAGCTACGGAGTTCTAAAGCAGCTATAATACCGTGCTGTAATAAAAATAAAAAACGAGAAAGACGTGAACTATGCGCATAATAACGCTAAGCTTTTAATATTGCGCAAATAAATCTATTTTATGTTGTCCACTATTACATTACTGTTCGCTCAGTCTAGATGTTCGAGCATAGTTCCTTTTGTCATTACTAATTATACTTGTACAGAATTTTAGATAGACAGATAAGAATAGTAGATTTAACTTGCACATATCTAACTAGATATGTGCACACAAGCAGCTCAATCACCAACAAACAGGAAAGCAAAATTTTAAGTAATGCTGCGCAGTTTTGATTCCCCACGTCTCCTTTCAAACTAAAGGTTTTTCATGACTTTAGATTCTTCAAATAGACGACACGTCACCGAAATTTCGCTAAAATTTTTGAACATGGAATGCAGGCTATATTTTATTTGGATTAATACCCAACACTGTGAATTGCCTGGTCAGCTAGTAATAGTTATTTAGTAAGTGTCATGGCAATGCCATGCTACATTGCAGACGGATGAGGTACCACTCGCTCGCATGAGATCATAAAGTGACAGGTATGCTGAGGCGTTTCGTGTGTGTGAGCAGCCGGTGGCCTATTGGAGGGGAGGAGGGCGACTCATCTTCGTTACAACAATTCTGTGGATGTCTACGGGCGTTGGTAGTCGTTGCTCGTTTGTCATCTATATTGTACCAATATACTATTATTGTTACAAGAGGAAAAAATTGATTATCTGTTTGTTTGTTTGTTTATTTGCACTGATTAACTCCGTAACTACTGAACCATTTGATTTTTTTTTTTCACTGTTAGAATCCTAAATTATCTCTGATGAACATAGGCTATATTACATTTTCCAAAACGTTATAAATCATTATGAAATTTCAATGTTGTTACCAATGTGAAAAAAATACAAATTATATCTACAGAAATTATTGACAAATAACTGCCCCTGTTGTCCTGTCATAAATTGAATTTACTGTCATGGTAACGTGTAATATGTACGAAGTGGCTATTCAAATTTCTTAGTATTGTATTTTTGTAAAGCAATGATTTTGTTATAAACCCGTGCGAAGCCGGGACGGACTGCTATTGCATAATATTTTTACAAAAACGCAGGACATACTTACAACACGAAGTTGCATCAATGCAATAACGGCTGTTCGCTCATCGCACTAAGTAGCAATAGCTCGAAACGCTTGTTAATGTTTTGAGTAAAAACAATCCAAAGATAGCCGTCTCTTTAGCCCAATAAAATCCCCACGCAATAAAAGCGGTCCCGAAATGCACCTTTAAAACCATGCTCGTCGGTCCGACCGTAAATCAGGCTCGCACTAATAAAGTGGACAGACAGACAAATGTACTCCATATATAAAGTAACAATTTAAATTCCTCGGGTTCGCGTCCCCGGGGAGGAATTCCTGTCTATTTCTGGAATCAACGTCTTAGGTAAATAATGAAATGTAGGAATTCCGAAACGACACGAGAATTTGTTAATTTTTTAAATCAGTGTTTTCTAATTTGTGTAATAAAATCCCTAGGGGCAATAGTCCCTTCATGGGATATACTCATTATGGATTAGACTACAGTTATTAAAAGGACCACTAGTTGTTATATTATATTAGCCAAGTAAGATAGTAAAAGGTAGCGCCATGCTGCAATACAGAGATGTTTATGGGCGTCAGAAGTTATCTAAAGACTCCGACTACCCGTATGTGCTCCTATAATATTAAAAAAGTGTTAGTGACGGACGTTTTCTATATTACCTCTATCCTGCATTTTATTACTGGAGATTATATTTTCATGTGGAATTCCTAAATCATGTTGTTCTTAACAGAATTATAAAAAATATTTATTGAACGTCCACAATTAAACCTTCTACCCCAACAGCAAAGAATCATCATTGTGATATGTCATTGAAATTCTCTTCTTTTCAATACATAAAAAACGTAAAAATTTTAACCTATGCTTAAAACTTTCATAATGGTATATATTTTTCTACAGGGACCCGTTCTCAGTTCCATATTCAAATCACAATCTTACACTTCTAGAATAGAATAGAAATAAATGACTACACATTCCCGCCAGCTACATAAGTTTACGGACCATTTCTGTTTGTTTAGTCCTCCCTGTGACTAATGACTAATGTCTTTTCACAAGACTAATAAGAAAGGTAAATAATAGTTTGTTACCATTATACGCAAAACATTTATAATCTGAGACATAAACTTCACCTCTTAGGTCTCACTTTGTTATATGATTTTGTAGTTAATAAAATAGAAACCTTACATGATCACTTTGGTGTCCGTCTGTATCTTAAATAATGATATACGGCAAAGTATTAGTCAATACAATATAGATTTAAATGAATAATAAAAATATAATGAAGATTATGAGATTACTTGTACCAATTACAATCGGTTGTGATCAGGTGGGATTTAAATACAATGCAGCACAATTCTTTAAGGATTAATATTATTATGTTAGACCATATTTACACAAGATACTAGGATCTCATAAGTTATTCCGTGGTGCGTATAGACGGTGGGAGCACTTTTGTTTGCATCTTAAATGCGCTGTAGTGTGACAGGAATGTTCTACGGATCGATTAGTACGTGATCTGATCACGTAGTCTGTCCCCTATTAGTAGACAATAGAGCCATAATAACTCTCATATCGGGTTGCATTTCTACGATTTGTGGAAAAGTGACGTCGATTCTCATTTCCTAATCCTAGTCTCATCGTCCGATGTGCAACTCATAGCAGACAGATGTATTGTGCTTCTCCTCCCTTCCACACCATAAGTTACACGAACCTATCGAATATTTTTTTAACCATGCATAAGTCTAACGCACAATACTAAATATATGTACATACAGCAGCGCCCCGCGGCTTCACCTGTGAAATTTTCGCCTTATCTAACAACCGATGTCGATTCGAATGCAATTAATTCATTTTAAAAGAATAATAATTATTTTATCACATGATACGAATGAAAGTAGGAAATAACCCACACGAGATACTAGGATCTCATAAGCTAATGTGTGATGCGTATAGACGGAGCGAGCACTATTGTTAGAATCTATTATTGCGCTGTAGTGAGACAGGAATGTACTACGGACCGTATGATACGGGATCTGTCTGTCACTAAGTATAAAATTAACATGCGACACACGGACTACTAGAGAGACGTTCAATATAAAAGATTTTAAGAAAGGCATGGTATATCGCGGCTGATTTGGGAGCTACCATGGTATATCGCAGCTGAATTAAAGCTGGTGTGGCTGCGGAGGTGCTTCTCACTCACATGAAACCTCCTCAATGCGATAGCTATGCTATATCGGGTTTAGGGTTGCCGTGTCACTTTCCGATGGACCACTGGAAGGGAGGGCGTAGTCACTGGAAAGCTCTTGATCATGCCAATCTAACAAGAATCTACAGTGATTATAAATGCGAAATTATGTACTTATATACTTAATATCAATGGTGTTTTCACACCTATTGTACTAATTTGAATTAAATATAAAAAATAGTGTCAAATATACCAGAATAAAAAACGTAAATAAAATAACGTACCATCTACCCTT
Organism: Eumaeus atala; assembly: GCA_017140195.1. Taxonomy (NCBI): domain Eukaryota; kingdom Metazoa; phylum Arthropoda; class Insecta; order Lepidoptera; family Lycaenidae; genus Eumaeus; species Eumaeus atala. Next base: position 555,442 of record JAFELO010000240.1, on the reverse strand, counting down.
GGGATGCAATTCAATACTGGGGGACACAGCAAGTTTACTATAAGAAATGGTTCAATTCACAGACAATTAACTTTTACTTAATAACGGATAACTATTTAATCTGTGAACCCATCGCCCGATGGAGTTAAAGAACGACTTACGCTCTCTCACGCACTGCTCCGCCCATTTGAAACGTTACTATGACTCGTACCTGGGAATGTCACTATGACGTCACACTTTTCATGTATGTAGCTAGCGTTATCGATTTAAATTACACTATCACGTCAATAGGTAAATGTTTAACATCTATGATATGGATAAGTCGCTCCCATTCAGATCTTGCTGATATTTATGGTGTATTATTGTTTTCGTATAACATTAACTATTACGCCATTTAAACGTACTTTATCGCGTTTCTCAAGATTCGCGATAATTATCGTTAAATATTCATAATAATCTATGGTCTCCTAATATTTTACAAACTTGTCAACAGTATGCCTCTGCGTGGCGCCGGCCGGTTAATTCTCTCATCTCCAGGGATAATCTAATTAAATATAAAGCATATGTCAAGATAAACTAAATAGTATGGAGCTGATTTACGATATAACAAAACACTTGACAAATTACTGTCGTTTGTTATGAGAGATTTAAATAGATTTACACATAATATTTGCTTATGTTGCGATGCTTCACGCTTTGCTTCGCAATAATTTTTATTGGTTTGGTTTGTTTTGATGAAGTTAAACATTAAAAAGAAAGTATAAATTGTATTTAATATGAATGGAAATCGCAAAGGCACTGGCCTTTGCGAGACCATGGGTCGCTGGCTCACATCCAGCTCGAAGGACCACAAAATGGGGACAGTGCCTTTGGGAGTGTCGGACTTCTGTTTTAGATCCAAGAATGAAATGCGTGGACTGTACTATTAGTATATTGTGAATTTTCATTGTATGGCCCCACAAGAAAAAATAACTGATTTGTTCGTGTGTCAAAGAGTGTCATCTGCTGTCCCGCGAGCAACTCGCCGCACTCCGGCCGCTCACAGCGCGGCACGCACCGTCTTTACCAAATATCTTATATATAAAATTCTCGTGTCATAATGTTAGTTACATTTCTCGTCCGAAACAGCCTTACCGATTTTTAACAAATTTTATGTGCATATTCAATTGGTCTGAGAATCGGCTACTATCTGCTTCTCATACCCAAAGTGGTAAGGATTGTTCACTCAGCCCGGAAATGCAACGCTTACCGCTCAGCTAGTTTAACATTATAAAGCTGAACAGTTGTATGTTTCTTTGAACACTATGTAGCTACAAAAACTTTTTAATTTCAAGAATCCTTTTCAAAAGTTTTCAAAGAACTTTGCAAACATTTTAAATTCAATACCTGTTTTGTGTCGAATTAACTTAATTAAGTAATTCGTGTTTTTAATAAAACATTAAAAAGCGCATCTCAGTGCATCAGTTTGGCGAGAATATGTTTGATGAACACAAATGTTTGTAATTTTGTGTGACTAAATAAGAGGTCTATGTCCAGCAACAGCCTGATAAGGGCTGATAATGATGATGATATTTATATATGTATATATATATATATATATATATATATATACATATAAGAAGAGGGGACCTGTTGACCTGTTGTTCTTTGGTCCCCTGGAGGGGCACCGAGAGCTATTCCTTCCTCCTGATATTTAGCCCCGTCTTCTTATAGGAGGGGTGCAAACATCCCCCTCGGTTCAATTGGCTTCGCTTAGGTTCACCCCAGGCTACTAAGCCCCACCGCCACGACAAGGCTTAAGCATCTACGCTTAAGAACAACAGAAGGAGGCGCTTTTGCGCACGGGGCTAGGGGCGAGGATGGGCACCTCACACCATTGCACTCTCCCAAAGCGGTGTCCTGTACTGCGGGTCAACTCCATCTGTGGAGGTGGAGTTGGTCCCTTAGGGGGCTGACTAGCCGTCGAGGTGCCCTGATGATTGTTGTTTGTTCCGTGGCACCTCACCAGGGGCGGCACTTATGGTACTCGCGGTGGTTTTTGTGGGTATTAGGCACTATCATGTGCCGCGACTCCCACACACCACAGGACCCCACCCAGGCCCAGTGAAGACGCATAAATTCGTTTCTCCGCGTCATTAAAAAAAATAAATAAAAAAGGGAGTCTCGGACAATGGCAAGATAAGACCATTTTTTGATAATGGTTAGTAAATCATTTTTTACTAACCATTATCAAAAACTGGATTGATTCTATTGTGTATGTTTCATGCATTGTTTTATTTGAGATTGTAATTGATTGAGAATACGGCTAGACCATCTTGATTAATCGATCACCATTAAGTAAATGTATTTAAAAGCCTGGCTAAACCTGTACAAGTCCTTTACCTCCCCTTCTTTTATAGAATTTTATACCGTGTGACAGTGTTGCAGATGTCTGTGGGCATTGATCACTTACTATCAAGTGGCACAACTGTTCGTTAGCCTCTTATGTTATTTAAAAATATTTTTTTTCTCAATAAATCATTAAATATAGAAGAAGTGATTTACAATATAATAAGGTTAGGGAAACGATCCCATATTATCAGAGATAATCCATATAATATGGTAGTATGTAAATCAGATGGGTTATTTTGATGGGATGCCCTATATTACTCTTGCATCATAACATATCTTCATACTTGATTTATTATGGGATCATCCGAGGGCAAGCCCATAGACCTTTGCTCAACAAGATTATATACAGATACGTTTTCGTTCAAGGAGCCTGACTTGTATTAACTGTACAAAGCGCAATATAGCTTCAGTTCAATGTACATTAAATATTTGCGTAAAATTCTATTGTTTCACTATGTTGTTGTAAATGTTACCTGTTATGCGTCAGTAGTGCCGCACTGTACTGCAGGGGAATAGGGCCGGCACGACTCCGTTCTTCACTCACTCTAAGAATAATACAGGTATACACATTTATATAATTATGCGAATGTCTATAGGCGTCGGTAGCCATTGAAAGGCTCTGACATCTCTTTTGCAACCTTTAACTGTAAAAATGACACTGTTGCCGCGTGTGATGGAATAAGACAACTAAGCTCCTCCAGAGATCCATGAAGCGAAGTGTTCTGGGTATCAAATTGATAGAGCGGGTTAGGAATATTATAATACGCTCCAAAACTGGCATAGCGGATGTCACACGGAAAGCCGCCATGTTTAATTGGAAGACCACGTTTGCCGCATGTCAGAGGATTTCTGATCCAAAATAACAAATAGAATGCCCGGTAACCACGTGGTAGACCCCGGCGACGGTGGCGAGATGGGGTAGAATCCTTTCGAAAGAATTGGCCCAATCTAACACCAAAAAGAGAGGTGTAGAAAGAGAGTAGATAGGCTTTTTCCCAGCAGAGGGACATACCAGGCTATTAATAAAAAAGTAACTAAACTCCACCACCAAGATCATATTTGAAGTAGATGGTGCACGTTCTGATGTATTACCTTCTCATACATAACATGCCTGTGTATACATGAGGGATCACCGTGGCATTAATGTAATTTCGTCATATAGTGTTTCTCAAACTTGTTACTATAGTACTAATATTACCAGAAATCCCATCACTGTTTTGTTTATAGAGTCTGGTAGTAAATATTTAAGCACCAGATATCCAGATCAATTCCAGGGCCGAACCTCAAAGGGCAGCGTGATGTAATTCGGATGACACCAGCATCTAGCCTAATCATCTTCTTGGGCACACAGTCCTGACGGATTGGTCGTGGTAACGGTTCGGCCTGTACGGTTTTGTTAGACTATTATTTCGATCGACGTAAAAATCCGGAAAAAATATTCCGGCCTGCTGGCTTACTCTTGACACTCGATCCTAGTTGAAATTTTGAATTGAACTGTAGTCTTGAACGCGCCACTGGCGCACGATTTGACTCGATCGCAGTGGATTTTTTTGTAACTAATTGAAATTGTGATTTCTCGATCTTAGTAGTTTTTTTTTTACTCTTGATCATAGTTTGACTTTGACGTATCGACTTGGAAATCGAGATTCGGATCGAGTGTAAGAAGTTTCACTAACCTAACTTACTAGTGTTCGAAAGCGTCACTCTATGCTATTTTTAATAAAACAATGGCTCGACAGGCACTTTTTTTTTGGTGTATTAGAGAATTCCAATAGGATAGGCCTCAGATACAGGCGGAATTTAAGTAGAATGCCGTGTTATGCAGATAATGCGTTCGCCATGAGCGATGAGGAGTTTCAAAAACAGCAAGGAGTTTGAAATTCTCCATGACGATTTGGTGCCACTGTTACCTAGAGCTACCCGTCGTCTGTTCGCCTCTTCCATCTTATTATACTGTTAGTTCGAACGATCTAACAAGCCGGAAAAATATTCCGTTTTATTACAAGTACGTCGGCTAACAGAAAGGAATAAAATATATTGTGCGTACAAAGATTATCTTGCAGTGATGCCTTTTACATTATATCAATACTGAATTATTAATTGGCACCGATTTACAAATATGCTGGAAGGGTGATATTATTCTGTAAACAAAAAGTGTATCAAGCATTTGCGAGGGCACACTCTGCTGTCGTATGAACACGGTATGTCTTGTGTGGGATATATGTTATATATACCTATACTTAAATGAATTACTCGTCTCGCCCCCAGGCGTTGCTTGACACACGGCGGAGATTGACTGTGGGATAATTTTTATGCGACTGCTTTAGTGTCATCCTCATAATGTATATTATATATTGCCCCACTTCTGTCCTCCCCTACAATACACACAAGCCGCACGAAAAGCGACAGCGCAGCTGTCACAATATATCTCCCCGGTCGTACCGACTTCATTCGGCAACAATTCAACATAACCAAGCAAGCAACCTGTTACTGTTCACTACAGTATACAATTCATGGCACTCAGTAAAAGCTAGAAAGTTTGGGAACCACTGGAACGTATTAATTGCGCTGCGATTGAACTAGAATGCGGTATAGGTATGTGGTAATGTATTGAGAGTAGAATGCCTCCAATTTGCTGGTTATTTATGGCGTGGGATGATTCCATGAAGTACAAGAGGTTATTAAAGATTACTGGCGGGTCGCCCGCGAGACTTCGCGTTTATTCAACAGAATTTTCAGAAATTACCGAAACTTTGACAAGTTTTGTTGTAATTTTGTTTCACTTTAAGTTGCAAAGCCTTCATCAGTTTTGGTGCGATGTAGCGCCAAGCTGCATTGCAGCGGAATTAGGCAGTCACGATTGTGTTCCCTTTCGTGACTTAGGACGAACCACTCGGGAGCCCTATTGGAGAAGAGGAAGGAAGTTGGAGATCACGTGTCCGATTCCGTAAAAAATATCCCATTGATTGATGGTTAACTTACATTAATTTATTATTTACTGTTAAATTTCTCCTGCATATATATGTGGAGGGAGGAACCATAATCAAATCAATAATTAAACATAACACCTCAAAGCGACATGATATAATAAGTACCCACTGCTTGCATTAGTCGGAACACCTAATTAATTATAATTCCCCGAGTACTTTTAATAACTTGTGACATCTGGATATCTGTTATCTCATTCCACCCGTGACCATGATCGTAGTAAAATGAAATGTGGGGCTAGTTAAATAAGAAAAGAAACCGCGATAATGTCAGTAAAAAGAATTTTATTTTAATGAGTAACATTCGCGTACACTTGTAGGAAAGCAAAAACGTTTTAACATCAATATGAAAACAATAACATTTTCATTGCAAACCTACTTCTAAAGGTAGTTGTTTGTTATATGATTTGTAATGATACAATTAAATAATGTAATGATATAATTTAAACCGAAAGTGTAAGAGTTATTTATTTACGTTAGTGCGGTAAACCTTGGTTTATTCGTTCCATTCCTTACCCTGTTAAATGAACCGTGTCAGATCAAACAAAAGATTGCGTGTACTATTTAGCCGCTGGTATATTGGCCTGTTTTGATTAGCACCACGACCACAATAGACCCCATAGTGGTGTAAAGAATTGTTTTAATAGAAGCACTTCAAAGGGTGTCTAACGGTTGGTTTGCTTCGAACAAAACGTGCCTTTCTTTGTTATTCCAAAGCGTTCCGGTCCTTTTTTGTTTGGATAAGTTTCGGGGCCAACTTTAGCTTGGGAAATTTTTAAGTAAATACATAAATTATCAAGGTGAATAAAAGTTTGTGGAACTCCGCCGTGTTGTGAATGGGAAATCTCGGATCCTAGTTATGAGTAAAAACAAAAGATCCCTATTTGGATATTTAAACCTTTTCAAAATATATTCGATCATCATCGCTTGTCCTAATTTGCGAAGGAGATCCTCTCATTGAAAGTATACCGCTCACCAGCGTCCATACAACCACCACCACAATCTATTTCTCTGTAAAATAAATATTTTCCTAAAGATATTTACCTATCTATTATAAGGGGCTACATGAAAATTCGAAGGATTTTGACAACTATCGGCGCCCATAGACTTCCATATCAATACCCTGACTGAGGCTGGTCTTTAGGAGGTTACGAGGAAAAAAAGACAACACATACCTTCCCCTTAAACTCCTATGGCCATCGGCTATTCGTAAACAAACCGAAACGCCTCAGCATTGCTGTCAATTTACGGCGATATCAATTGAGCGATCAATTGAACCTTCACGGTCGGTCTAACCCAATTCGGCTGCAACGCAGCACAGCAGTACCTCTTACTAATATGCTTTGCACTATGTGAGGTATACTACCAGACCTATACTATTCCAAATATGAATATGGTGATTCGACTTCAGATCCAGCATACAGAGGGATGAATGATGAAAAAGAGAGACAGACAGTAAACTATATTCGCTTTCTCTTTCGACTTAGAGAACGCGTGCAATGCTGGCTTCTCTCTACATTATCTCAAAACAATACCATTATTACGACACATAATATTACAAGCCCTTATAACACTACTGTACATGCAGCGTTAATTAAAAAAATAGAAACGCTTTAGAAAACCCCACAAAGATTACATTTATCACGTGAAAACATTCATTAGCATGTTTGTAAGCGTGGTCGGTAATTTAACAGAGTCGCACATTAATGCTACATTCTGTTAAGTGTGCGTGTTCGTTACCAGGATGACTCCCAAGTCCCGAGTAATGCCCGGGACTTCGGGACTCTTGCCAGTTCATATAAAACCATGATAAAAACACGCTTGGTTTGCAAAGTGGTACGGTGCGGATACAGTCATGAGCGGAGCGGTAGAAAACGCTGTATAATGTAACAAGTGTGTTTATTTATTACATAGGGAAACGGGGGACGTTGTTTTGGTAACGCAGGTAAACTATCACCTGTCCTGGGTGCGGTCCAGTGGTGGGGCCGCAGCATACCCACTAGAACCACCGCGAGTGACACCACTTCCACAGGTGGTGTTGTTCCACAGCACAGGAACCCCTGCCTACTTTGGGACGGTGCAATGTAATGAGATTGCTACACAAGCCCCTTGCCCCATGCGTAATAGCACCTCCTCTTGCTATTTTATCCCCTCCTCTTATAGGAGGGGTACAAAGAGCGGTCTCCTCGGTTCATTTAACTTCGCCCAACTTGTTTGGTTACACGCCTGCTACTGAGACCCACCGCTACGACAAGGCTTGAACTATAGTAGGGAGCAAACAAGCCTTTTTAATGTTGACGTGTGGAAACGCATTTAAACGCCATCACTGGCCCATCACCATCAGGGGCTCGCGGGACATTATAGTACCGAATACTCTCATAAACCACCATGAGTTCTTTTTTCACTAAAACCAACATGAGGCTTTGGTGAGGTGCCCCGGAACAAAAAACATCAGGACACCTAGACAGCCTGTCAGACCCCTAAGGGACCCTCGCCACCTCCGCAGATGGGGTTGTCCCACACCACAGCACAACTCCACCGCCTTCGGAACAATGTAATGGGGTGGGGTTCCCTTACCCCGCTCGTAAAAGCGCCGCCACCTTTTTCTCTTCGGTCCCATCTTCTCATAGGAGGGGTACAAAGAGCAGCCCCCTCCTTCGTTCAATTGGCTTCGCTCAAGGTGCCTCAATTCACCCCAGGCTACAGAGCCCCACCACCACGACAGGGACTGAACCATAGTGAGGAGAGGTAAACAAGCCAAAGTGGCATGAGGTAATGCAATAAAATTTTTGCAACTGAATGGACCGGTATGACCTGTATTATATGTCTGGTAGTCTATTGAACCTGCACATTTTATTGTTGTAAGGATGTTTGTGGATTTTGGTTGTAACGCGTGAAGGTCAAACATATTTTATTTTAGGAAATGCCAAACCGTACCGACCAGAAATCCCATGCATGTGGGTGTTTCTATTTTAAAAGATGGCCTCATGTGGTTAATTAAAAAAAATGTTTAACGACTTCACTAACGTCATTTAAAATAATGGGGTGAGCGCTGCCAAGGGTTTCAATGTAAAAAACATAGCTTCGAACGATAAACTATCATTTATTTTTAATTTCATGACTGTTTTATAGCTGTACTTATGGTACATGGCTTTAAACATTATTTTCGTCTAATGAAGCTACTTAGTTTCGCAGAGCTTGAAGACAAAAAGTATTAAACCGATGCGTGTTCCCCGTGATGACCAACGGGGCCGAAACATGTGCTCTTAATTTAGGACTTTAGGTTTGCGGTAGCTCTGCGGTCTATTGAACGTGCTATGTTGGGTGTTTCTTTGTCCGATAGAACTCGTAACTAAATCATAAGGTAGAGAATTAAAGTTTCCAATATCACGCAAAGAAGAAGCTCACGGAAGTGCCAAGGGGCTGCCACACTCAGAGCCCGCGTTTAGGAACATGAAGTGTTGGTCGAACAATCGCTAGATGGGAAGACGATATCCGTGCAGTTGCTGGTACGGGATGGATGCGAGTAGCAGGATGTCGGTCGTCTTGGCGTTCGTTGAAAGAGGCCTATGTCCAGCAGTGGACTGATAAGGGCTGATAATGATGATGATGATGAGGAATGAAGCCACTTAATAACGCAGGAAGGAAAATTGTAAACCATATTTTTATACAAAGTTAGGGTTACTTAAAGCCAGCCTTTTTATTTTTGTACTACATACAAAGTATAGGATTGCTCAACTAGGCCTGAATATAAAATAAATAATCTTGTTTCGTGTTTTTTAGAATTATCATTAGACAAATGGCAAAAAACGGAACCTTTATAATTTGTCATTTCCATCTGTCCGTACGTCTGTCCGTCTGGAGGTCACAGATGTTTTATAGTTATTTCGTCTTCCAAATTTAGACAGTAAATGTGCTTTATTACCCGTTAAAAAATAATGTAGTATAATCTTGAAAAGCAAAATTATTAATGGTAGCAATCCATAACTTTCGAAAACCTTTTTGATTAAGCTATTTTTTGGCTAAATGTACGTGTGTGTGTGTGTGTGTGTGTGTGTGTGTGTGTGTGTGTGTGTGTGTGTGTCTCTTTATCTCTCTAACTTTTGAACTACCGAGAGGAAAATTGTAAGAAAAAATTTGATTATAGAAATCAATAAATTTTATAAGTTTAAGAGATATGCAAAGTCTGACTCGCTCCTGGACGTTTTATTTAAATTTCATGGTAACACAAAAAGTACGTCGAACTTATCACTTGATAAATATGTGAAAAACCACTCAGAACAAAACTACGGAAACGAATTTATTGAGTTAAAGTATTTCACCATGATGTGGATATGCATCGTAGAGTCGGTGTAATGTGACCTAACCCTTACGTCTGGCAACTCGCTCGTACCTACAATGTAATCAGTCTGAAAATCGGATTTCTATTTTGCTTAAAAGAATTGTCTACCAAATTCGCATCCAACCTCATTTGGTTTCTTCACCGTGATGCTCTGTCATCTGCTTGAGATATTATTATATTTGTGTCTTTATTTATCTCGAAATGTGTATTTATACAAAAACTTTATACATACTATATTTCCGAGACATAGTCATAGACACAACATAGATAATATAGAAGGGATGCCATAAACAGGTATATGGCGGCAATTGGTCGTCGTAGAGAATAGAGAAGGAAGATGGGAAAGCAGACAGAAATGATTGAAAAAAGAGAGACAGAGATTACACTACGTTTGCTGTTCCTTTCGACTTGACAGCCTTGTTTTAGGTTGTCTTCCCTTCTCTATCTATATTATTTGTATTTTTATAGTCAAATCCGGAATTGATGGAGCCAGTGAATGAGAGAGCGTAATTCATCTCATTCACACCATCCGACGATCCGTCTGCATATCCATTGGAGAACCGTTATCCCGTAAAATTATATCGCCGTTATAGTTTTTGGTTAATTATCGCGAGATGCTCAACGTATGCATAAATGACATCAATTTCATCAGCGGTACTGTACGGATTTTATAGTGGTTTATTAAGTACTTCACAATCCCGACGTTTCAGACGCTTTACAGCTACCGTAGTCACGGGTGGACAGAGATGACAGATGTCCTAATGTCACAAGGTATTAAATATCATTAAATCAAGGTACTCGGTGATATTTTCTAATTAATTAGTTATGTCGATTAACGCAGAAAAACGTTTATTTTATCATGTGAGGTGCTAAATTTGGATTTTGATTTGGTTATTTTATTATACTATGTAACGCGTAAGCCCAAGAAATCATTAAGCAAGTGATTTATGATGTACCAGTGTACGCCATACTTGCCTTTAAAGGAATTTGCAATGTAGCGTGCTACAGTACTGTCATTTTCCACATCCCTCGTTATCAATTGTGTTTTTGAGTTTTCTTAATCATTACCGAATTGTCGTAAGTACATAAACATATGTTCTAAAACGTTCATCTTCTAAAGTAAACTCTCATTTTAAAGTAACAATTGAAGTAAAAGCTAAAACAAACCGTTCCTCGTTTAGATACTTTTAAACCCTTAAAATGATGACGACATAGCTTACTTTTCGTAATGCCAGCAACATCACAAACAAGAATTGTTTTCATAAAGCATACCTCTTGACAAAATTAACTAGAGTTTGTGTACTTACTTGTAATGTCAATTTACCTTTGACGATTAAACAAGTCTCGGTGCCTTCTGCAAACATTGTACCTAGTTTTTAGCGCACAACTTGGCTTTAATTTGAGTTAGTTATGTTCGTTATAATATTCCGCTGGCGGCACTTTACACTTTTTTTTTTGTTTCAATTTTTGAGCTTATTTATATTCAATTATATAAGCTATACGTTGGAGCAAGCTATTATTAAAACTGTAATATTTATGTATTCGTATATTAATCCTTGTATGGGGTTATTTTCAATGTTTTGTTAGTGTAGCTCTTAGGGATTATAGACAGCTAACATCATAAACAAATTTTCTTCTAAGACTTTTTGACATTTTGATATAACGGTAGATTAATTCAAAATTTAGGGGGCGACACATGTTTTCCGTATTCGATTTATGAATTTATTTTCCGTATTTGGACATCCGAAAGCATGGAATCAATATAAATAACTTCAACTATTGCACATGTGCTTTTTTTCCAAACGGAACAAATTCCGTACGTACGTTTCGAATACAACCCGACGCGTTCATAGGACAACCTCGAAAAAACCTAATGACATTATGCGGAACGCAGCGATTGTTTGTGTTCTCAGCCAACGTACACGTTCAGAAATTTCTATTCGGTATCGTGTTTTCGTGCGTACACCACGCTATCAATACCCGTACTGATTGTTTACATTCCGAATAAAGAATGCCGAACGATTGCGGAACTTCAAACCGGAATTCCGCTTCAAGAAATCGGATACGAATAACGTGTAAAATATACGGCCAACCCTAAAGTTCTTGTTAACTGTCGTGAGGTTTTTAAGTCTATGTTATAAGATACAAGCACCAAATTGTCTTCAACCCCGGTCTTTGCTAGGATAGTTTTCATCCTAAGCTATATAATAATATAAAATGTAATATAGTGTCCAAGAAGGAAAAGTGAATTTTGACAGCTTATTAATTACTAGATATATTAGGAAAAGTCTATATGTTTCACTTTTCATGTTTTTTCAAGTGAAATAAATGTTAGTTATTTTATTGAAATAGAGTGAAGAAATGACAGTCGATGAAAGGAAAAGGTAAAAAAATACAATCTTAGTCTCTCTTTGGTTCCTGTTCTGAATCTCGTAGTTTATTCTTCTACAATTTCATTTCCAACCTACGCTTATTACATGCGAACATGTTATCAGGTTCCGTGCCTAAAAAAAAAACAGAATTTAAATATGTTGTTGTCCATCTGTGTGACAATCTAAAGGGTAAGGAGAAAAAATTGAAACTTGGTATTATAGTTGTATCACTGAAATAAAACCATTACAGACTTAGTCTTTGTAGTGTGTGTCATACAGATTGAGTGCAGTTATCGTGACTAAAAATGACAAAGTAGTTTGATTAACATTTTATGTTAGCAATGCGAAAAGTGGCAAAGGACCATGTTTACGTTTCTTCTATTATATAGGGGGACAAATGAGAATTCGGAGTTGCGACTATCGACGCCCATAGATATCGGCATTCGGTAATATTGTCATGCAGACGCGCGTCCTTGTCACCTGCCCCATCCAATGAGACACCGGCTACTCAAAAACCGCACGAAGCCCGACACCGAAGCAGTCGCTTTAATCTGGCATCATGTGATGTGTCCATTCAAGGCTGTCAAGTGTAAAATCTTAATAATTATTCAAATTCGTTGCACTTTTACATGAATAACATACTCTTACGTAAATAAATGAGTAAAGAACTTATAGATTTATTACATTTGCAACGGGGAAATGGAGTTAGTATTGATTCATGTGTTCGTGTAGAACAATTTTACTCGACACCGCGCGTGGAATACAGAAACAAATTTCATGAATTGTTTATTGCTTGCCTCCACTAATTTTGTCCGTGGAATTTTGAATATAATGTCTTTTTGCATATTTTCATGACGCGAAAAATGTAATGCATTTAATTAATGCGGGGCAAAGATTAGGTATGTTATATATAAAACGCTAACATAATGTCATGCCATGCATACAGTTTTCTACATTAAGTGGAATATAGGGAACTATTTAAAATAACTCTCCAAAGTGTCAGCTATGCGGTCGCGTTTTGTACGGATGGGAGTGACGTACTCTGGGCGTTAGCTATAGTCAGCAAAACACCTCCGATTTCTCGTTAGCGTTTATATAAAATTAAAACCTGGTTTTTGATGAGATATAATTTTATGTGATAACGATTCTCATCACTCAGAACATTACTATGACGTCATGTTACTCCGTGCATGCAGCTAGCGTTAACTATTTACAAGATTTTATTATGTCAAAAAAAGATACTTTAAAAAATGTTTTTATATTTTCCGTAGCATTAATCTCACTTCTCCATTGAGTTACAAAACACCAAGATACACTGTCCGCGTCGTAAAACTGATCACATAAAAGATTGGCGAGCATATGTCAAATTATGCGCTTTGTAAAAACGATTTAACGTCAAGTGAGTAAAGGTGACTTGAAAAAAATATAGTTATTTACATTTAAGAATGCTTGATACTATCCGTTCTGTATATTCTGAGAAAATCGATCAAATACAGATAGACAGCTCTGAGGGATTCTGTTTTATAATATGTATATATGTGTCACAGTCGGATTGTCTGAATCGCCACATTTCCTTGGAGCTAGCCACTTTCAGAACACGGCCGTTTCGTTTTGCGGTGCCCCTAGTGTTAGCCAGTTGAACATGGCTGAGTGAAATTCCGCCAGTAAAAGTTCGACGATTCACGTTATTCAATAATACCAGCCTTAATGAAGTTCTTAATATTAACACTGGCGGCATCGGTTGACTTAACGAAAACGACAGCGTCGATTGTCGTTTACAGAGAAATAGAAAAACTATGACCAGATAGGTTCCAAGGTTTCCAACCCTCATGGTTAGGTGATTTTTTATTTGCACTTAAAACTTACTTATATCAGTCATACTTGTATCGGTCACTATCATTTGCTATAATCAAGATGTTCAATGAGTCTAAACGTAGACCGCCATATTGAATAACGTCTCGTAATTACGATCATGT
>JAFELO010000240.1:526620-541349 GCA_017140195.1 Eumaeus atala | reverse complement strand
CTATATACGAACTAAATTCACTCACGTGGCGTAATCGCCATGTCGTTTTCGTTCACATGTCATACAAGTATTTCACCCCTGTCTCAATTCTACTACAACGCGGCAATATCTGTTAGGATTGCTTTAAATATATATCCCCGTTATACCCTGTTACAAAGTTCATTAAATGAATATTCATCCTGTGCCTCGGTTTACATGAAATTAATTTACGTCTTTGGGAATGTCTTTAATTAGGATGAAGCATTCCTTTAAATATCAAATTAATTCAGGTAAATTGAGATGTGTCTGGGTAACCAGGTCGTGATTTTGAAGATTATTTTAAAAGGAAAGAAAGAATGAAATGTTTTTTAATACTCTTTCTTCGCACGAATATTACACAAGATATGCGAAAAATTCATGGATAGGGAGAGTGTAACAAATCATCTCTATCACTTCATCGGGCGATTGCGTTCACAAATAAATTATGGAACCGTCACCAGGTATAATTATATCGTTCGGAAACTGTCTTACGGACAAATAGTTTTTCAAAGGGCCGTAAGCCTTTTTCTAAGGAGTCAAAATAATAAATATAGACAGTTACCTCTACTATTGATATATCCATGTCCCGTGTTCATAGATACGAGAACATTATATACTTTTTCCGCCACAAACGAGAGACACGCCGGACTAATTGCCGGGGACCCTTGCGTGTGAAGCGTGAGCGCTCACCAGACCTTGAGCACATCATTAATCATTATCAGTTTGTGTCAAAATCAGCCGCAGCTTAATAATGAGCTGATATTTTTGGAGATAGTCGATTGGATTTGGTACACAAAGAGATAGTGTTTTTTACAGACGGCATTCGTATGAGCAGGTAGAGTCTTATGACAACTAGTGAAGACGTTGTTAATATTGAAGTTTATACATAGGCGATGTTTAAACTTCATTACAACGAAATTACATGTACAACACAACAGAAATACAACAAAAAAATTACATGTAATATACAGATATACAATTTTAAAGGTTTAATGTATGTAAAGGTAGAATAAAGCTTTCATAAAGAGGGTTGTTAAGTCTTAGATTTGATGCGACCCGGTATTACCAATTGCTTCATTACTTTTACAGACTACACGCGGCAGATAAATGGCCCGCCCGAAAAGAAAAACGATTCGTCGTGCAATATCGTTGCACAACGAATTGTTATGCTCGGTATGTAATATATTTTACTATTTAATGATAGCGACGGCTCCATAACCTAGACCTATAATATATTTTATTTGTGTTAGCGGTCCGGGTTTTAACTATAACCGCCTTCACCACGTATAAGTACTGGCAGCTTATGTTATTATGAAGTAAGAAGTTTTAATTTGTGGACTTTATGTATGTTTACAGTTTAGCTGATCCTTCCCGGTTCTACGTCTGAGCTTAGGGGGTGTTTCAGATCTTTAATAATTATATGTCAACAGAAACTGCTTATTATCCTGAAAAGCTTTCTGTTACAGCGCCTATCCTATAATTCTTACTCTAATTAATCCCTAGAGGTTCTACATAAGATGTTCCAGTTTTCCAAATAAACTGTAGCCTGAATGTTGCCCAGGCTAATTGGCAAAACAGCAAAAGAAAACATTCGAATTCGTCCGTTACTTCCAGAGATTAGCCTATACAAACTGACAAACATACAGACAGGCATTTTTTTTAAACTTTGTCTCTACTAAAAAACGCCATGATGATCGCACTTTAAGTCCATCACTATATATTCAAATTATGTAAAAAGCATTCACGTGAGCTGAATGCGAAATTTTTCACAGAATTTCCACATAAATCCAGCCTGTCACGGCAGATCGGCCGGAAAATATTGTCATGAATCAATACACTTCGGTCGGATACAGTGGCAAATATTTTAAAGGTAGCAAATTCGAATTTCCCATTACCTACGCGATGGACCCTAGGTCAACGCCCAGTACGAGCATTACAACCGTATTTGTAGGTTATACGTTTATAAAAGTAAATTATAGACTTAGTAACAAAATTAACGTAACTATATGCTATAATTAATCTGGCCATAAATGCTATTACAATAAAAATATTACATTTGAATTTGGAATCTGTCATTTTCATACGATTGTTAATCTTGTTTACTCATTTCGGTGCCTATACATTAATATTGTAATATTTTGCGATATTAGAATGGAGTGGGGTAGCGAGCAGTATCGCTAGGACTGCATTACACAAGACGCATGGAGAAAAACGCAATTTTTAAAACTGCATACACTTGGTATTAGTCAAATGATTATGTATCGGGCTATTAATAGGCCTCGTTGTACCTATTTCCTACCTACCTCAGTTTGTAACAGAGAAAGATCTGGCTGTCCACGTAGTGTTTCTACGAAAGAGGTGGTGACAGCAGTAAAGGAAAGAATTCAAAGAAATCCTGTCTGAAACCAAGAGTATTATCTCGGGAAGTGAAGATAGCACCTGGAATAATGTTGCGTATTTTAAGAGATGACTTAGGACTTGCAGCCTATAGGAGACGCACTGATAATTTCTTAACTGAAAAATTGAAGATATATCGGGTGGTAAAGTCGAACTACTGAAACGCTACGCAAAGTGAGGCCACAGAAAAATGTTGCTAACGTATGAGTTTTTTTTTAATTAAGGCACATGTTTGAAACAAGACGACCGTTTTTACGCTCAAAGCTTTAAGGAAGCTTTCCAACTAGTCAACAGAATGCAACGTGGATACCAACTGTCTTCAGTGATGTTTCGGTGGGGTGTTAGCTATGAAGGAGTGATTGAGCCACATTTTTGTGAATAAGGTATCAGAACATCAGCACAAGTGTATCAAGATGCCATTCTTGAGGAGATAATTAAGCACTTTAATAACATGTTCAATAACATGCATGGTCATTCCATCAAACTCCGCGCCGGGTCAGAAAGCTCGGTCCAAGGAGTCTTGGTTGGAAGCGAACATTTAGGATTTAACAGAGCTGAAGATTGGCCGTCGTCTAGTGCGTATTCCGCTGGGTTATGATTTGTTTCATTAGGGTCAGTTTTAGAGAGTACAGCTTGTTTCAAACATCATCATAATTTAGAGTCCCTAAAACAATAGATACGATTGGCAGTGAGGAATTTCCCAATGGAAAGAGTGCGCGCTTCTATTGATAACTGGCTTCAATGTTTAAACGTCTCTGCAGCGGTCTATTGATTAAGTTATTTATGTTTTTAATTGTCTATTTTTTTTTTGTGTATTAAACTAACGCACTGTAAAAGTAATAAATGATATTCACAATTAACAAAAATATTTTTTGTCTTTGTAGACATTACACCCCAACCATGGTTCAAACTTTGACGTAGAGTTGGAGCTCAGTAGTAGTAGTAACATAAGAAGAGGTGACTAGAGATAAAACTTTGGGACAGTGCACCCCATTGCACCGTCCCTAAGTTGGTGAAGGTATCATGTGTTGCAGGGCAACCCTTCCGTGCAGGAGGCGTCGTTCTTTTAGGGGACTGACTAGCCGTCGAAGTGCCCAAAGGATATGTAGTTCTGTGTAGGCTTTGGTGTTCATTTGGCACTATGTTCCGCGAGCCCCACACACCACTGGACTTGGTGGGGACCAAGGGCCGGTGGCGGAGCGTAAATGCGTGTCCCCACGTTTATATATTAATACATATATATAGTTCCGAGACAACTCACTTAAGGCGGCACTGGTGGCACTCGCGGTGATTTTTGTGAGTATTCGGCACTATGTGCCCAGGGCCGGTGATAACGCGGCTGAAACCGAAGCAACAGTTGTTAATATTCCTATATTTTAAAAATTATCAACCATTTCGTACAAATAAAAGTGTGCACGTTCAGAATTAAACGAATCTACATTTAAACAAAAGACTCGATGGAACAAATCGAAGGCAATCTCGTGTGTACACAACGCTGCGGGGAAATAAACTGTTTTTATATTACGTACCGTACTGACTTTATCTTGTAGGGCAATTACATTCGTTTTATGAACGTGCTAAGGGAAACTGCCCCTTGTTTCCAGGTGGTTAGGTCTAAAATATGTTAATTTCGATTGTATCGTAGTTTATATTGATCTATCTGGCCAAGTGCGAAGCGGACCCAGCTCTTAGGATTCTGGACCATTTTTCATAAGAAACAACAAAATCTGAGTTTGCTGTACGGGAGCCTCTTATTAAATCAATTTATTATATTTTCTAGTATTTATTGTTATACTGGCAACAGAAATAAATCATCTGAGAAAATTTCAACTATCTATCACGGTTCCAGAAATAGATTTAGGTGGCCAAACAGAAGGATAATAGTTTTTTCCCCTTTCGGTGAGGAACCCCTAGAAATGTCGGCCCCATTCGACCACAATGCAGTAGAGAGAAAAAAATATCTATTTATTTTCACATACATTTTATTAAAAATTCTAGTTAAAGATCCAAACAATGTGTTAATCCCCAAGATAACGTGTGGGTACATCTAAACACATTGATCTTCGTTTCATTTCCGCCACACGAATCTTAGTTATGTATTTTGGAATATGTATATTATATAATTTATATATATATACAAAAATAGATGGATCTTTTGGAACGTATATCAAAGAGGTTCACCCGCAGGTCACAGTGAGACGCTCTATTTTACTCTTCAATTTCTAATTTCATGCTGTGGTCTGTACTCGTTCATCAGGTTGTACTCATGGAGAAGTAGACGTTTCGTCATCATCATCGGCCCTTATCGGTCCACTGCTGGACATAGGCCTCTGCCAGTGGACGCCAAGACGACCGATATCCTGTTATCCATCCCTGACCGGTTACTGCACGGAGCTCGTCTTAGATCGTCATTTACCTCCAATGGACGACAGCAGTAGAATTCGGCCCCTAGTTCCCAGTAGTTCCACTAGTCCTGGCCACGTTAGCGGCCACGGTGACGGTGGAACAAGGTGTGCTGAGAATCTCCGGGCTATGGATCGCTATCACACGTTTAGTTTTTCTTTAATGAATACCTAGATGGATTGTCTTGGACCCCTTCAGAATTAACTTAAAAGGAAAATTCATTACTTACTTAATAGGAGCTGCTGCTCTCGGAAATTTCACCTATCAACTTATCATTCCTACTAAAAGATGCAGGGGCTAGCATTTACCCCAACACGATGGGGTTGTGACAGGACAACCTGCTATATCATACCGTCAACTGAACTATTAATTTTTCACAGAGATCACCAACCACATACTGTATATACGCGACAATTTTTTCCAATCTTCGCAGGTCCACCTTGCCTCCTATTTCTAAATGTCGGCTATCGTTTCATTGAATAATGATGCTCCAACCTGTAATATCTTTACGGATGATGACTTGCAATTAATAACCGGACATAATTAATGTGTGTCATCAATAATTACCGAGGCCTAATAGAATAGAGGGTCGTTGGTTATACGCAGTTTAGGCTTGCATATAAGGACAGGACGGGTTTTACACATTTCTTTCTCTGTAATTATCTCGTACGAGCGATCCACCCTGACTTCGCCCGTGAATAATATGAGCCGGATTGTTATCTTAACTAACTACACTTAAACATCCTGGCTCATTTTGACTGCCACATGGACAAGTCTTAAATATTTTCAGCCGCAGTTGTGAGTCCCGGCTCGGAGCAAACGTGAAGCCCTCGGTCCTGCCCTTGATTTCTCTCCGGACGTGTCGGATTACCCGTCCTATCGGAATAATGAGGGATCAGGGAGTACAGTACACACTTGTGGACTTTAATATGTCCTGCGCAGTTGGCTAGTCTCTATAGAGATGGCCGTCGTGGTCGAAATTCGGCTACGACGACATTATTATTGTCATAATTACATTTCGCCCATACATGGTTTATATATCATACCATAAGTAATTCATATCATGTAGACTAAAGGTTATCCATTTCAAAGAGACACAATCATCATAATTATTATACTCTCCTGACTTCCTCATCCGAGGCTCATTAATTATCTTATTTAATCTTTGTTTGTGATTTATCAGATTTGATATTTTAGCTATTCCTATATTAGTATATATGTATATTTGTTTTTCTGACATGATGTTATGCTAGGAAAGTGAAGAGAAGAGCGATACTCCTTCATCGGATGGTTATGCGTGCTGTCTATGAGGTTAAAGGTCCAATGAGAGATCGACCGCAGGTGGGAGATGCATCCAAATATTACAGTGATTTATTGGTGTCATAAAATTTACAAGAATGTTACTCATTACAATAAAACTGCTTTACGGATTTTAAATCGCAGTTTATTAAGAATTTAACTAGCCCGACGTTTCAGAAGCATTAAAGCCCATGTTACCTTATTTTCACATTAAAAAGTCTTTTTGCGACTTTTTCGAGTGCCATTGAGTTTCTACGTGGTAATAACGCAAGGGATATATGAAGGTATGTTGTGGGAGCCACAGGAGGGTTTTACGCCAGGAAGTGGACGGATGGATAACATTTTCTCACCCCACAACATCTAATTATAGGCCAGAAGAATTTTTGCATTTTTGTAAGTTCAGACAAAGCGTTTGACAGAGTAGTGCGGAAGAAGCTGTGGGACACTTTGCCTATTCATAGGATATATGGGTATCTGCAGACTGCATGATTTGCAGTTCATATTATGATATTTGGATTTCTAAGCATGTGTGTGGACGGGACCATATTATCTCAGGTTTAACGGCAATATTGCCCCGTGAAACCACACAACCCTGATTGGTAATAGTGTGGCGTCAGCTGGCCTGTTTATTCTGGATCGGGGATACGAATCGGTAATTTAGTGAGGAACTACCTACTTTATGCAGATGACACAGTACTTTTATGCTCCACTCCATTTGAGTACTACAAACGCATATCACAATAATTATGAAAGACTTTTTGAGCTTACGAAGTAAGCTTCAGTAAGTGATAGTGCCATGCGGCGTTGCAGCCGAAATGAGCCAGCATGACCGAGAAGGTACCTTTCGCTTACATGACACTGGTGTAAAGTGACATTTATGCTGTCGAGTTGCATCTGCATGACAAAAATGCGGTTGTCCATGGGCGTCGGTAGTCGTCAAAAGGCTTAGATTTCTCGTTTTTATACAAATTTCACCACGGGTGAAACCACGGTATCACAGCTAACAAATAGCGATGATTTTTATACAAAAATAAGCAGTGTACACAAGAAACGAACAGGGGTTTGGGGATTCGAGAAACAAGAAAATTCTTTTAACAAATTATAAGTTTTTTCATGCTCCCAAGAGATGAGCCAGGTAAATTAAATATTATCGAATCCTTCAAATTGAGTCAAAGACAAAATCAAAGTTCGTAAACTCTAAGGAATTTATATTTACGGATACTAAACAACGTTCGTCTTAAAGAAAAAATGCTAGGGTGACCATTGTTGTTTTATTGCGGGCGACTGTTGTCTTGCTTGATTGCCTCGTGGTCTAGTTATACACATCTGTGGCTGAACATGTCACATATGTGTGGTTCGAAACCAGGGCGCACCAAATAATTTATTACTAAGTTTCTATTCATTATTATCATAGTCTGGTCTTACGGTACAACACCGTGCAGAGCACGTTAAGCCATCGGTACTGCGGCTGAATTCACTCCGGTTGTGTCGGATTTGCACTCAATCAGAATGTGGAGAATGAAGGAATAGAAAGTGCACTTGTGTCTGCGCACACTCTCGTACATTATAATATATCATGCTCTGGCTTTTTCGAATAGAAACGTCCGCTGTAGTCGAGATTCGGCTAGGACGACCTTATGATAGTAATAGAACATTTCTATAATAACTACATACATGTGCTTTTCCATAACTTCATGTGTGTCTTGGTGTAGGTAGGGGAGTAGAAAAGGATGGCAACACATCTGCATGACAATACGACACGTCGCCAAATTTCAAGATTTCAAGTCTACTGGCACACTACACGTTTGGACACGAAAGTGTGATCTCAAAAAAAGCTTTACTAACTTTCTTTTTAATCTCGAGCAAATCCGAAATTTTTACAGCAAAGTTCGGATAGGACAAAAATTATCCAACTTTAAACCTGAGTCAAGTCAACTACATAAAGCCGCTTAAACAAGCCCAGCAGTGATTACACTAATTCAGCGGCTAACACTTAGATTAAAACAATACCTAAAAAGTCTAAACGCTTAATAAAATTATACCATAAATATAGAATCAAATAAAAAATTACCACGGGCTAAGTTACTAATGCCTATTTTTTAGACAGATAATTCCAAACAAAATATGTAAATGTTTTAGATTTCTGTAGCCTAATGGCAATAAAATTATTTTTTCATCGTTTCTGTCCATCAATATGGATACGGTCACATGCATTATACTCGAAGATTACTGGCACTGGCATGTATTTGAAATTTGAAAGGTGTATTTTGTGAACGTTATATATTTTATTAAAGAAACAGTGTGTTTAAAAAATTAACTGATTGAGGGTAGATACTGAGAGATGTATAGAAAAATCGATTTGTGGATCTTAGATGGTGCGAGGTATCATTAAATATATCTTAAGTGATGACCAAATGGTATGTAGGTTGAACTATGAGATTGTGTTTTTTATATAATAGGGGGCAAACGATAAAATCGGAGCCTTTTTGCGACCACCGATGCCCACGAACATCCATATAATTACTATGCCGATGCGTTGCCCTCCTTCCTCTCCCGACCTTGGGCCACCGCCAACTCACAAACAACACGAAACGCGACACTGAAGATGTCACTTTAAGGCGGTATTATGTAAGTGTGAGGTGAATCCAGAAGTGAAGGCAGAAATTAACGATAACGTCAGAAGAAAATTAGAATGTTTTTACGGTTAAATCCCTAATCAAATCGAAAATGTAATATAGAAACATATTAGTAATGCGCACAATAAAAAATATTTCATTCACTCATTCATTATTCATTCAGTAAAATCAAATAGCGCATACTTCTGCATAGCGTTCCCTCCACGATCGGTGGTGTCATGTGTACGTGAGGCGTCTCCTCGGTTGTGCCAGCCCAATTTGGATGCAACGCATGCAGTAGAAACTCACACTTTTAAATTGAATTAACGTCCTTGGGACACAGTAGCCTGGGGTGAATGCAAGAGAAGCCAATCGAAACGAGTGCGTGCTATTTGTTTCTTATTCAATTATATTGATTCTTATATTATATTGTGGCAATTATGTTTTTGCTACTTAAACATTTTATACAAATTATATCTGTCATCTCTGTCTGTCAGACTAAAGGTGTTCTCGGTGTCGAAGAAATGTCACTCTTTTTCCTATTTTCGGCGTGGAGGACGAAATGACAGCTGACGCTATCTGGCATCACCAAATGATAATTCAATAGTTCTTTTTAGAAGGTATCATTTTGATAGAACGTATCATTAATGTGTTAGTTTAAATAGTAAATACCACGTGTTGAATTTGGGTGTTAAATTCGATTTTATTGTAACATAGCATATAACTTGCTTCATTTTAGTTGGCTCATGAAGCCAAGAGATTTTATTTGCGTTGTGTTCCTTTTCAGAGTTCTACCTCCTTCCTAAATTTGGATTTAATGTGAAGATCCAATGTCACCATAATCTTCAACAACAACGACAATTTGAGGGAGAGAAATTATAATTAGATACAGAAAGGAGCGTCCTCCGGTTTGCAGCAGGGAGTCTCGGACAACTACAAGATAAGACATCGTTCCCTCATTTTTTTTCTAACCATTATCAAAAACTGGATTGATTAAATTATTTCTTTATTGTTTCTTTTATTTAAGGTTGTTCTTGATTGTGAATACAGAGAAACTCTTTTGTTTAATCTGTCATCATTAAGTAAATGTATTTGAACGTCTCACTAAACCTGTAAGAGTCCATTTACCCCCAGAAGTGGTAATTTCTTTTACAGAATTCAATTGAACTTTGCAAAGATTTCATCTTGAATATATGTACCTCAGCCCATGAGTGTATTCATTTTAAACACAACATTTATTGCTATGTTTTTTTTTTTCAAATTTTGCTTCGGCATTTGTAGCCATGTGTACTGAACTTTTTTTTAGCTTTTAATATTTTTTTAAGGCAACGGATATCAAGCGAATGGTAGGATTTTTTTACATGTACAGTGAGGTTGTTAGTAAGAGGCAATGATATTCAGCCGATTCCAGTTGTACAGCCTGGGAGGTACCTCTCACTGACATAGCAGCGCTAACGCACAGCGACGGTTTTTTTCCTGACGGTTTCCTGTGGAGTTGTGCGTGGTGGCCCATTTGAAGGAAGGAGGGCAACACTGCATTACAATTATGATTATCCATATTTATCCCGTCTATCCCCATAGATATCCCACGCGTTGGTAGCCCCCAAATGGCTCCGACTGTTCTTTCGTCTCCTTAGACTATAAAAAAATTTCTATCTCCCCATGGGCCACTAGTACTCTACCAATTCATCGGCTCACGCCAGTATCGAGTGAGCGAATTTGTTGCAATAATTATATCATCAGCTGCCAGAGGAAGTCCACTGCTGGATATATGCCTGCTGTGACGGTCACAAGCTGCTGGCTACAGGATAACCCTTGGCTATTTCAACGTCCACCCGGTGGCCGTTCAACCCAGAGGTTTCCGGTACGGAATATTCATATATTATCACGCAAAAAACTGATTCAGTGTACTTAAGTCAATTATTAACGCAGAACTGTTGACACACGCTAATTAAAATTTCATAATTAACAAGAATACAGTAATGAGTGCACTTAAAATAATTACAAGAAGTGTCTTGTTTAATTTAACACAGTTTTTTTTAATTACATGTACTTAATTACATGCTGTATAATCTCCCTATTATTTAATCTAAATCGTTTATTTAATTTTTTAACCTTCAATGTATGTATGTGTGTAAGTATGTGAGAATGTTTGATCGGGTGGAATCTTCGATCTCAATCTGGAAGTCGATATCTTCAACGGATTGAGCTAAAATTTTGGATACGCGTTCAGTTACTACAATAATGCACAATAAATATAAAAGATTTTGGCCCATTGGCGGGGGGGGGGATTTAGAAAGGAGGGCAGGGCAACGCATCGGCACGGAGTTATATCCATGGGCGTCGGTAGTCATAAAAGGGCTCCGATAACTCGTTTGCCCCCATATTCTATACATAAAAAACTTATATTAATAAAGTGTTTTTACTTTCACTTTTTGAGTAACTTTATTTTTAATTGTTTCAAGGCGAATATTGACAGTATTTACAAATATAAAGATACGCCAAAGACATTTCGATAAAAGCCAAGGCCGGATACGCTTGAATTACCTGAAACTTAACAAATCAAATACATTTTACTGTATTTGATTTGATAAGTTTCAGGTACATCGGTAAAAGATAAACGGTAGATATATTTTTGTTAGGCCAAATTATATTTGGTAAATAATTCAACTGGTACCGGCGTGTTGCATAAATAATATTGGAATTGGATGCTTTAAAAATGTGAAAAAAAAAAGATTATCTACTTGTACGTAGCCTGTGGCCCATTGGTGGCGCAGAGGAATTGAGGACAACGCATTTGTATAAGTACTATGCGGATGTTTATTGGCATAATTGTAGTTATAAAAAAATCTTGCCATAGGTAAGTTGTAAGAGGTATTGCCATGCATTGCATCAGGATTGGGCCGGCACGAACGAGGTACCTCTCGCTCACTTGATACCGAGCGAAGTGACACTTACGGTTTTCTTTTTATATAGAATAGGGGACAAACGAGAAATCGGAGCCTTTATACGACTACCTACGCCCATGAACATGCACATAATTACTATGGAGACAAGCCAAGTGCGCAGAATATGTTATAGTTCAGAAGTGTATGTTGGTCGACCGTTCACCAGGTGTGAAGACGATCCGGGATGGATGTGAGTAGCAGGAGATCGGCCGTCTTGGCGATCATTCAAGGAAGCCTATGTCCAGCAGTGGAACGACAAGGGCTAGTAGTGATGATGAAGTGTGCGCGTAACGCGCACTCCGAATCCGACACCGCCAACTTCCTTGCTTTGGACAGTTGTTAGAAATTGAAAAAACACTAATATCACTTCGTGTTTGCCAACAAACCGGAACTCGAGCCCCGGTGCCCGCGACGGTAGCTGCTTACCACTAGAACACGAGACATACATGCAATATATACCTACATAATACCACAAATAAGACAATACATACGATCAGGTGGCATCCCGCTCATTAGTTTAATAAAGAATCAAAATATTTCCTTATATGATTTCTCACAAAAAATCTGAGTACAAAATTCGATGGACGTATGAAATAAATGTAAATACAAACCATACTTAGTGATAACTATATTTTATGTTGTATTTTTAAAATGCACTCACTTTTTTCTACTTAATTGCGAAACCAGTAATCGTTGGCTCCACTCCGTTGCGATGGGTTGTACTTGTTTGTAAAATCAGGGACACTTCACACTCTTACGTAACAAGTATATTTTTTTATAGCATTCGGATGCTATTAAGCAATCGAAGCCTTTTTCACGACTACCGACGATCATAGGCATAATTGTCTTGCAGATGCGTTCGTCTTCTTCTCTCCTCCCCTCCAGTGGGCAACCGGCTACTTACAAATCGCACAAAACCCGAGAACGTTGCTGTCGGTTTACGATGTAAATTATTCTTGAATGAAAATAACAAGACCTGTTATTATCTTCCAAAAAAATGTCTATTTCCATTTATTTTTTTTATTTATTAAAACGCACATTAAACCGATATAGTTCCAATATGGTCACGAGGCATGAAAAATCCACTGGGCTTTATCCGTATACATCGTCAACTCTTGGAACGCGTTAAACAATTAAATAATAGTGTAGTGTAAAATAAGTGTTATAAAAATATGTTGACCGGACAGAAAATTACCTAAAACTCTGTAACCATTTGTTGCCACTTATAAATAGGCGAGACATCTCGGATAGTGTCTTCTTGATGAAAGTCCTTAATAATGAAATGGATTGCCCTGAACTGTTACCCAAATTCTCCTTTAGTGTTCCATCAAAGACAAGATTTAATCTACCAGTGGACGTACCACGTACCAGTTGCCTAACTAATACTACTAACTACAGGCAAAATTCCTATATCGTGCGTGCAAGCAGAAACTGAAATAAATTATGTAAGCGACACGATGTAGACCCGCATATCTTTAACAGGTATTCAGTTAGAAGGTGCTTACGCCAAAGCTTTTTTAAGTAAGTATTCATAAGTTCATAACTTATTTATAATATTAGCCAATATTTTATGATGTTAATCTGTACATTGCATTTGTAGATGTTCTCTTTTTGTCTTATTAAGGGCATTCTAGACGTGTATTAAATGACTGTCAGCTTGCCGTGCCATACTGCACGTTCTCTATTTGATTTGTTTTGCTGTAAATCGTCCATGCTACCTAAGTAATTAAAAATAAATAAATAAATACGCATACATTATCATCAAATAAACGCGTGCGATCGGAGCTATATCCCATTGCTCGAGCCGGAGCCTGTACATAGGACCATCACAGGAGTGGCTCCATACACGGTTCCCAGTTCGCTCTGGGACCTGTGAGAGTGCCCCAAAAAATGGACAGACGCCGGTCGAACAAAGATTTCATTAGCCCAGGCACATAAATATGTGTGCAGACTCAGAGGTCAATATGACCTCGCATTAACCACAGCCGACCGCAAATCACCAGTAGGGAGCAAAGCTCCGGTCTGGACTCCCCTCGACCCGGCAATAGGACCGAGTGCGAAGACGTAAGCAGTATATCCTATTACTTTTATTGAAAATAGTATTATTACAGGAGACAGAGCAAAGACGTTCCAGTTGTCTTTGCATTGGAGTTACAAGCCCAGTGGCCCGGGTACGATTTCAATGCTACATTGTTTTGTTTCTTTGTTCCCTCCGTGTTGCATCTGTCGCTTACTTTGGAAAAAGTACATTGAGATTTTTTCTCGCTAATTGCGGGACTCAATAATCTCAGCAACTCACTAAATAATGCTTCCTATTTCTCTGAACCAGGGTAACCAATAATAGCTCGAAATGTTTTCAAGTGGCAATTGGCAGGTCATATTGCTCGTAGCAATTATAACCAGTGGATATAATGACAGGTTGTCTAGGCGGGCCCAATAAGATGAAGTGCTGAACGGTCTCCCATACGCTGGAAGTGAAATATGGCTAAAATATAGCCGCTGCCCGCTGGAGGCAAGTTGATACTGACCGTGACTTACATCTCTCTTGTGTAAAAGCCTATAAGCACAGCAGTGGACGTCAATTACGATAGTGAGGAATAATGCATGCAACAAAAGAATTATGACAATCTTAATTAACTATTAATTAATTGTGATTTAATCGGAATTAATTCAAGAAATTTAAGCTTTTATTACTACAAACATTTGTTATATTGGCACATGCCCCGTATGGGACTTGACGTGAAGTAGTTTAGAATCATTAAAAGATTTCTATAATATATGGGGCAAACAATCAGTCAGAGCCCTTTTACGTCCACCTACGCCCAAGAACATCCTCACAACTAACCGATGCGTTACCATTCCTCCTCCGCTACAAAACTACTGCACACAACGCACGAAACGCGACACCGCATATAACAATTTATCATATGAGCGAGAGATATTGTCCCGATCGTGCAGGCTCAATTTCGCTGCAATACAACATGACACCTCTTACTAAATGTATGCTCATTCATCTAAATACGAGTAATTGTTTTTGACTTGTCAAACC
>JAFELO010000240.1:509389-526528 GCA_017140195.1 Eumaeus atala | reverse complement strand
AATAAAACTGCTCAAATTTATAACGTACCCAAATCATATAAATGTATTTTGAGGTTTGAAGTTTAGCAATAGCAGTAGATGGTGTGAGGTTTGGTTTGTAGATTGTGTGGTATCTGAGGTGGGTGGCTTCTAGTTTGCCGTCCGTTTGATGCACCTTACTTATTTTACTGAATTTTTTCCCATTACATACCAGTACCCTTTTAACTATTTGGATACAAAAACCTGAAAGTGGGTAGTTAAAAGAACCTTCTTTTAACTACCCACTTTCAGGTTTTATCTCTTGCGTTTTGAGACGGTCAAACGTTACTTGACTTGGGGCCAAACTACACACAGTCAGCGCATTTTTGTTGAGCGATGAAAAAGTTATAGCAATACCCCAAGCTAGGGGATGTGGTAAAAGGGGGTAATATTAGTACATATACGAATGTTAATCAGTCATCCAGTGGCTCCTTTGTTCCCTCCTCCTCCGGACTATTCGTTTGCCTTATAAAAAAGGCAAACGAATAGTCCGGAGCAATTTGTGACTTCCGACGCCCACAGACACGACAACAAACCATCATATTATGAGCAGGACATCGTGCCTACCTAAATCTGCTATAATGGCACGCTTATGTCTTATTATATCTGAAACTATATCAAACGATTGCGTGCAAAGAGTCCCTATGGCTCGATTTATCTACAATTTTCGTCGAGTGTACGAACGATCCCCGAGGCGTACTTCGTTACCTAGACCGCTTGTTACAAAGGCATTTCTACACTAATCTCTGAACCGTATGAATTATGCTAATACGCCCATATTTATATGGCTATCACTTAAATGGGATATTTTTGAAGATTACGCCCTAAGAAACGATGTAAGAAAAGAAAATACGTTAACTTTTAGAGCACACGACTCAAGTGAAACAAAATACCAAATCAACCATATTTCATGCACCAGTCCTGAGGAGATGAGAGACAGAAAATATATGCTCGCAATTCGCCTCTTTCTCTCTTATCCATACCATAATACGAAATATATATAACGAAAGGTAACTTGCTATATTTCAGCCTTCGCTAACTTTCATCTCCCACTCAACTTCCATCGGCCTCATTTCCATAACACTCTAGTTAAGCATACACCAGCTTACGCCCATGATGAGGAAGTCTTATTTCAAAAGTACAAACAGTAAAACTGAGTAAAACAGTAACTCTAAGCGATGTTTTACTACTCAACAAATATTAACCAACTTTCACATCAAATTAATTATCCGAAGAATATAAAGAAAGGAAGTCCGTTGTCCGTGCGTATAGACACGCAGCCGCCACACGCAGATTTCTAAAATAAAATATAGACTGGCTATATTATGTTACCTATATCAGTTTAGGAAGAGGTAGTGCCATGCTGCACAGGAGGAGGTAGTGCTATGCATAGTACATGACACTTCGTCCTCCTATGCAGCGGAATTGGTTGGGAGGTATCTTTCGCTCACTTAGTACCGCCGTAATGTGACACATACGGTGTCTTGTTTCGTGCGGTTTGTGATCAGCCGATGGTTCATTGAGGGGAGATGAAAAGGAGGGCAACGCATCGGCATAATTATGCTGCTGTTCATGGGGGTCGGTAGTTCTTCAAAGGCGCCGATTACACGTTCGTCCCTCTATACTAAAAAAAATTTGTAGGTAAATATTATATTTCTGTGGTGGGGCTCAGTAGCCTGGAGTAAACCCAGGCGATGCCAATTGAACGGAGGGGTCTGCTCTTTGAGCCCATATTATAAAAGGAGGGGACTAAAGAGCAAGAGGAGGAGGCACTCTTTCTACCCTTCTTATAGAAAGCCTCCATTCCAAAGTTGATGGGGTTGCACATTGATGTGGGGCATAGCTTCTGTGAACGAAGCGTCGTTACTTTAGGCCACTGACTAGCCGTTGAAGTGCCCTGATGAATTGTAGTTCCGAGGCGTCTCACCCAAGGTGGCATTGATGGCACTCGTGGTGGCTTTTGTAGGTATTCAGCGCTATAATGCGCCGCGCCCACACACCACTGGACCCCACGCAGAGCCAATGAGGGCGTGTAAATTTGTTTCCCCGCGTAACAAAAAAAAAAGATAAACAATAAATGGCAGGCCCGAGATGGACGCGAGTTGCATTCGATTGGTGGACCGAAAAATCCTGGCGTTGATGATATTATAAATCGACAGATTGCTTTGTCGACTACTGAAAGTATGTAAGGATCGTGATATGTAAAACACTGTTCTCTCAGCGTACCCCATTTAGGTTGTATTTTTATTGTTGTACTGCAAGTAGACTCTTCATATAAGACTAGCAGCGCCTCGTGGTGCGTCCTACATACACTGCTCCTATTTAATAAAGAACCTGATGGTAAAAACGATCAAACTAAAAACTCAGCTTCACAATGTTAGTAAAGGTTTCAAAAGATGTTTTGATCCATTTTAATGCGGCAAATGTAAATACCCGAACACTCAGGTAAATAATAAATCCAATGAGAATAAATTAAATAAATAAATGGATATTGGACAAAAGCGCTTTTGTTTGGCACCGAGACTATAATAAGCAAATTTAAAGGATTTGATCGCGGTTTGTTAAATCTTTTACCTGATGTTTCAGGAGATTTACAGCTGTCCTGGTCATGGATGGTTCATTATAATGTGTAACATTCGCGTGAACCTTACAAATTATTATGGCAACTAGGTGACAGGAGCAAAACGCTAAACAACAAACTTAGAGTCCATCTTTTCACGCGGAAATGGGTTTACGAGAAGTTGGACATATTGTGGGACGGAACAAACCTTGCCACTACGACATTTCCTAACATTTTACTACTGGCCGTACCTCACGACCCCTAAAAGCTTGCAATTGAGTAAAAAGTAAAAGGAAACTGCCTGTGCTGTCTTATTGGCTGCTGCACATTCACTAAGAACGAGTTTTAGGAAAGATTAGTCCTAAGGGTGGATTCAGGGGGTAGAGTACGCGGGTGAGACTACGTGGTCTTCCCCACCATGGTCGTGGCGGTGGGGCTTAGTTGCCTAGGGTGAACCCAGGTGAAGCCAATTGAACTGAGGGGGACCTTATCACTCCTCTTATCAGAAGATGAGGCTTAATGATCTGGAGGAGGAATTGCTCTAGGTACCCCTCGTATAAGAAAAGGGGACGTAAGAACAACAGGATGTGGCGCCTTTACGCACGGGGTAAGGGACGAGGATGGGAACCTCACCCCATTGCATTGTCCCAAAGTCGGTGCGGTTGTCCTGTAGTACTGGGCAAACCCATCTGTGGAGGGGGAGTTGGCCCCTTAGGGGACTGACTCCACCATCGAGGTCGAGGCTGTTGAGGTGCCCTTATGATTTTTGTTCCGGGGTACCTCACCAAAGTCTTGTTTCTGTTTTCTTTTGTTCATGCGTTTCCCCGCGTCAACAAAAAAAAAAACAGAAAAAAGACTACGTGGCCTTGCTAGTACAATAATAAACTACTAAGTTTCTTCATATGTTTTGTTCCCTTCACTTCTGTCAATGTCAATTAGTAACCCCCTCAATTTTTTCGGCAAGCAGACAGGCAGTCACAAAGAGATCCTATAAAAGTAACAGGCATATACACGCACGCACATACACACACAACACACACACACATACACATACACATATATACACACAGAGACATAGACACATACACACACGCACACACACTAATTATATAGTTTTATGTTATATAGATAAACGTGTTAAAAATAGATATACGGAAGAGCGGGATTTCCAGGCACAAGTACAGTACTATGCCTACTAGGAGCATGCTTGGTGGATCTCACCCTGTGATTATATTTCCAGACACAAGTATAGTACTATGCCTACTAGGGGCATGCTTGGTGGATCTCACCCTGTGATTATATTTCCAGACACAAGTATAGTACTATGCCTACTAGGAGCATGCTTGGTGGATCTCACCCTGTGATTATATTTCCAGACATAATTACAGTACTATGCCTACTAGGAGCATGCTTGGTGGATCTTACCCTGTGATTATATTTCCAGACACAAGTATACTATTATGCCTACTAGGAGCATGCTTGGTGGATCTCACCCTGTGATTATATTTCCAGACACAAGTATAGTACTATGCCTACTAGGAGCATGCTTGGTGGATCTCACCCTGTGATTATATTTCCAGACACAAGTATAGTACTAAGCCTTCTAGGAGCATGCTTGGTGGATCTCACCCTGTGATTATATTTCCAGACACAAGTATAGTACTATGCCTACTAGGAGCATGCTTGGTGGATCTCACCCTGTGATTATATTTCCAGACACAAGTATACTATTATGCCTACTAGGAGCATGCTTGGTGGATCTCACCCTGTGATTATATTTCCAGACACAAGTATAGTACTAAGCCTACTAGGAGCATGCTTGGTGGATCTCACCCTGTGATTATATTTCCAGACACAAGTATGGTACTATGCCTACTAGGAGCATACTTGGTGGATCACACCCTGTGGTTATATTCATTATAAACTTATATGGGTAATAAACGTTTTTATAATTATTAATATTGTTATACGTTTTTTCGAGTTTCGTACGAAAACATTACTCGCAGGGCTTTGATACTATATCTCCGCTGTCCTTATATTTTTCTGATTGTAACTCATGGACCATGATAGTTTGTCAGTTGAAACTATCACAGTTGATGTATTCCTATGGCCGCTGTAAACAAATTTTGAGAGATACCAAACAATAATTACATCACAGGAAAGCCACTAGAAACTTAAGCAACATGTGTAGTGGCGAGACACCCACCAGTGTAAGTTTGCGATTCAAATAAGTTGTTGTGTATGACATATCCTGTCACGTTTTGTGGGATTTTGGGAATGCTCCTCCCCTCCAATGGGCCACCCATTGGAGGGAAGGAGCATTCCTCATATAACACATATAAGAATTGTTGATACTAAACAAAAAGTAAACTCAAGTACAGGAATTGTTTTGTATATTATTAGCGTCCCAAATTAAACCGGGGAAGATGGAATCTGTCTCCGTCGACGTTTTATGTCCACATACTTCGATAATGGCTTATTTAGTTGTGAGCTGTACGTTTTTATTAATCTTTTATTGTCAGACCTTTCCGGGCTCAGTTTAAGTAGTTCTTTGCTTTTATTGGCATTTCGGAGACGCGAAGTCTTTTTGTACGAAAGTATGTTTCATAGATTTTTATGCTTTTCTGGCTTACGTAGATGAAAAGAATAATAATGATGTAATTATTATTTGGCATCTCTCAAAATTTGTTTACGACGGCCATAGAAACACATCATCTATGATAGTTTCGACTGACAAACTATCATGGTCCATGTGTTACAACCAGAAAGACATAAGGACAGCGGAGATTTAGTATCACAGCCCTGCGACTAACGTTTTCGTACGAAACTCGAAAAAACGTATAATAATAATTATTATTATTACAAGAACGTTTATCACCCATATAAGTTTAAAATGGATATAATCAAAGGGTGAGATTTACCAAGCATGCTCCTAGTATACGTTTATCTATATAGCATAAAACTGTATAATGTGTGTGTGTGTGTTTGTGTGGGTGTGAGTGTATGTTACCCTTATAGGTTCTCTTTGTGACTACCTGTCTGCTTACCGAAAAAAACACTAATTGACAAGAAGTAAAGGGTACAAAACATATGAAGAAACTTAGTAATTTATTATTGCACTGGCAAGGCCACGTAGTCTTTTTTCTGTTTCTTTTTTCATGACGCGGGGAAACGCATTTATGCGCCTTCACCGGTCCTGGGTGGGGTCCAGTGGAGTGTGGGACTCGCGGCACATGATAATGCCGAATACCCACAAAAACCACCGCAAGTGTCATCAGAGCCGCCCTTAGTGAGGTAAAAATCATTAGGGCACCTCTATGGCCTCGACCTCGACGGTGGAGTCAGCCCCCTAAGGGGCCAACTCCCCCTTCACAGATGGGGTTGCCCAGCACTACAGGACAACCCCACCGACTTTGGGACAATGCAATGGGGTGAGGTTCCCATCCTCGTATCTTACCCCGTGCGGAAAAGCGCCACATCCTGTTGCTCTTATGTCTCCTCTTTTTATACGAGGGGCACCGAGAGCGATTCCTCCTCCTGATCTTTACGCCCCATCTTCTTATAACAGGGGTGCTAAGATCCCCCTCAGTTCAATTGTTTCGCCTGTGTTCACCCTAGGCTACTAAGCCCCACCCCCACGACAAGGCTTTAACTATAGTGGGGAAAGCCACGCGACTGCGTACTCTACTACCCCCTGAACCCACCCTTAGGACTAATCTTTCCTCAAACACGTTCTTAGTGCATGTGCAGCAGCCAATAAGACAGCACAGGCAGGCTCCTGTTAGTTTTTACTCAATTGCACGCTTTTTTGGGTCGTGAGGTACGGCTAGTAGTAAAATGTTAGGAAATATCGTAGTGGCAAGGTCTGTTCCGTCCCACAATATGTCTAACTTCTCGTAAACCCATTTCCGCGCGAAAAGATGGTTTGTTGTGGAGTGTTTTGCTCCTGTCATCTAGTTGCCATAATAATTTGTTAGGTTCACGCGAATGTTACACATTATAATGAACCACCCATGACCAGGACAGCTGTAAATCTCCTGAAACATCAGGTAAAAGACTTAACAAACCGCGATCAAATCCTTTAAAGTTGCTTATTATAGTCTCGGTGCCAAAAGCGCTTTTGTCCAATATCCATTTATTTATTTCATTTATTCTCATTGGATTATTTACCTGAGTGTTTGGGTATTTACATTTGCCGCATTAAAATGAATCATAACATCTTTTAAAACCTTAACTAACGTTGTGAAGCTGAGTTTTTAGTTTCATCGTTTTTACCATCAGGAGCTTTATTAAATAGGAGCAGTGAATGTAGGACGCACTACGAGGCGCTGCTAGTCTTATATGAAGAGTCTACTTGCAGTACAACAACAAAAATACAACCTAAATGGGGTACGCTGAGAGAACGGAGTGTCACATATCGCGATCCTTACATACTTTCAGTAGTCGACAAAGCAATCTGTCGATTTATAATATCATCAACGCCAGGATTTTTCAGTCCGCCAATCGAATGCAACTCGCGTCCATCTCGGGCCTGCCATTTATTGTTTATCTTTTTTTTTTTTGTTACGCGGGGAAACAAATTTACACGCCCTCATTGGCTCTGGGTGGGGTCCAGTGGTGTGTGGGCGCGGCGCATTATAGCGCTGAATACCTACAAAAACCACCACGAGTGCCAGCAATGCCACCCTTGGTGGGACGCCTAGGAACTATGTATCTGCATTCGTACAGGCTACTGTTAAGGCGCATCCGTAGTTCACTCCGAAAAAACAGTTGCAAATTTCTGACAAAGTGATTTTAAATGCAGTTAAAAGTGAGTGGTGCATGGGCAATTATCTAATAATCATATCATTGTAACTATTTGCTGGCTCTGGTGCCCCATATCACAACTCATAAGATGTAAACGAAACAAAAATATTTTCAACTACCGCCGTAAAGATCACGACTTCGTGGAACGTCACATGGAGCCCTTGTCACTTACCTAAAGAGCCTTTACAATATATGTTCTTTCATTGTTTTAAGTCTATCTTGGATTGTGAATGTGGAAAGATAATAATTAAATAAATGTATCTAAAAGTCTTACTAAATCTCAGTAGCCCTTTGCTCCCTGTTCTTGGTAATTCCTTTTATTGTAATTAAAACAGTAACAGCATAGATGCCGTATCAAGTAGTTTTGTCTTGACTGTTCTATGCTGACAGAAGTGCCCTGTACAGCTTCATCGGTTACTAAATATAAAACACATCGGGTGATGCGGCACCATGCTGGCAGCGAGTAAGCCGTAAACGCCAATATTCCATCTCCTACACTAATAATGATGCAGGAAACAATTACTGTTCTCCTGTTTACTGTTTTCTGAGTATCGACATAATCGTTACATTGTGTTTCCTTCCTCTTCCCCTCTAATGGGTCATCAAAAACTCATAAACCGTACAAGGGGCGACACTTACCCACCTCAACCCATGCTATACAACCATGTATACGGAACGAATCATGGGAGATGCACGGGGGTTTGCTCACCGGCTATATTCCCCGACGTGCAATTCTTGATTCCCTACAAATTATTTAAGTGTCCTTTCATTATTTCACTCTCCCCTTTCTGGGGCCTGACACCACAAAGATAAAAGTTATCATCGGCCTCGTCAGTCCTGATTATCTCGGTACAGCTGCGTCGTCACTTATCCTTCCTCTTCGCGTGCCATGTATGCACAATTGTCCGCAATTAACTAAAACTCTGTTCCGTTGGGACTAAATCCTGGTGCCACTGTCTTCTGTTCAATGCCGCTCAATGATGGTGCGCTCGTGTTTGTACGAGTCACTTTCCCACAGTGCATGGTCTATGGTTTCAGCTTCATAACCGCAATGTTCCCCAATCCGATTAACTGTACAAGATCGTGGAACATTTCTGTGCGATAACGGCGCGAAACGGTGCCTCGATAGCAAGCGTCAAATCGTCCGCATAATCCACAAAGCGTACACCTTCTGGTCTCGGCAGTTTAAGAATATGGTCCAGGAGGAGTTCCCATAGTGTGGGACCCAATACCAGACTCTGGGGACATCTGATTGTGGAAACCTTCTAAAGCGTGCGGCGGTCAACTATGAAGAACATAACGGTTACAGGATTAACTTACGAGACTCTGATAGACGTTCGGATTGATGCCGTTAACTTTTACTTTAACAGTATCATAGGCGGCCATGCATTAGCGAAGGCTCCGGAGATGTCCAAAAGGACGAGCTGGACTTACAAATATGTGAAATTATCTACTATCTCGAACACTTATTTTAATGCGCTTACAGTTGAGCGCCCTCTAACGAATCAATGCTGATTTTCAGAAATACCACTATGAAAACAGGGGCGCAAGTAATTATGAGGCGTTCCAATTTTTTTCCTAGAAGCGGCAGTAAAATAATCAGCCGGTAGGCCTTCGGATCTGTTAATGACTAGTTATTTTCCTTTGGCAGCACTCTCAATGAACATACCTTCCAGATATCTGGAAAGACCCCTTCTTTGATACACGCCGTGTACATCATCATCATTTCTCCAGAGGAAGCCGTACAGGCGTTCCTGATAATTGTATTTGGTAAGCTTCTAATAATATGATCGACTGCACTGCGGGAAGGAGCATTTGAATCCCTAACGAAAAGGAGAATATGCAGCCGCCACTAGCACTTATCGATGATAGTCAATTTCTGTTGTATCATCTAGACAGACATAGGGAGCACAGGAGCTGATGGATAGCATTTTTGATGTTGTCAGAATAACCTTCTAGGAGTTTTCCGCCGTGAATGACATTCTATGGTGGGCGAGGCGTACCAGTCGCAGCTGGCTATGCCAAACCCCAAAAACTTTCATTTCCCATCTCAGCAATATCGAATGTTTGATTCCAACGTAATTCAAGGCCACTTTGTATTCTTGTCTAGCTACACGTAAGGCTTCCTGCAGTGAGATACGGCCTATGGGATTTCCTCGTCTCGAGTTTTGCCAATATCGTCGTGCGGTCATGGATTTACGGCGTAGACGGGCCAGAAATCGGACTACATCATTTGTAGTCCCTGAACTCCCCATTCTTGCGATGTCCGAGGTTTATTTTGGCAGTTTGCGTAAGGATTTCACTAAACAGCTTAGCTGGTTCATTTGCTGGTTTCCTGGAGTGTAGTTTACCCATTCACAAACATAACATCGATCGAAAGTAGGCCCAATCTACCCCTCTCTCGCGAAAGGCTAGTCTAAAGAATGGTCCTTCTGACGATATCGATTGATATGCTGCTACACACCTGATATATAACTATCTGATGGTCGCTTAAGCTAACACGTTCGTGTAAGCGCCACTCTGATATCGGTATTCCACTTGTCATGAGTGTCAGATCTACATTAGAATAACTATTTGGTCCGTCGAACGTTGGAGGCTGGCCTTGCTTGTTGTGAATGAATAGACCTCTGAAATGGTATCGTGGAAGTAATAGGTACGTAGGTCCGAGATATGTGGACGAAAACGCCTATAGCTAGATTCCATCTCCCGTGTTAATGACAGACGAAATAATTCCTATACTTCTGTTCACAGTTTTTATCAGTGTCCCCTAAATTTTTATATGCGTTTCCTTCCTCCTAACGCCCAAGATCCACCGAATACTTACAAACCGCATGAGCATGTGAGCAAGAGGCATCAATGTGGACGTACAATGCCGAAATAGACAGATTTTATCTTCCCCGGTTTAATTTGGAATGCTAATAATAGACGAAACAATTCCTGTATTTGTGTTTACTGCTTTTCTTGTAGGTGCATGGGGATAAAAGAGAGGAGGACGTGCAGACAAACGAGCAGTTAAAATATAAATGTTACTTTTGAGTGGTGTGAATAATAATTAATTTTGACTACTTTTTTATTCTACATGCAAAGAAGCATGTTGAACTACTTGATAATTTAAAACCGACTTTTTACCGAAATCCATTAATATATACATAAGTGTTATGCAGAGGGCAATCCCCCTTTATGCTTCTCTCATGGCCATGTACCTTCCTTCCATGTCCAGGGTGACGTAAAAATCGTTAAAGGGCACTGGTCTCATAACATCTCAGAGGCTTCAGTGAGCTAGTTGTTTAGTGTACGGTATGTCTCATAGTGGCAGTAGAACAGGCGGGAGCACCGGACGGCGCTCCGAACCGCCGGTCCGAAACAAAATCTGTGATTGCCAATCCGCCTGCACAGCGTGGCAATTATGAGCATTAATCTCAAAAGGATGACAGCTGTAGAATTCGGCCCCTACTACCTAGTTCCACTAGTCCTATCCATGGTAGCGGCCACGGTAACGGTGGAACAAGGGGCGCTAAGAATCTCCGGACTACGGATCGCTACCACCGATTCGACTTGGCTACGTGTAACGGACGATCCCTCAGACTAGATAACTACTTGCTTGAGCTGGAGGTGGAACTAGAAAAAATCCGATGGCCTGATCTGGGACTATGTGAAGTCCGAAGACAAGGCGACGACACAATAAATCTGCCATCGGGTCACCTATTTCTCTTCAGGGAACGCGGTACTCCCCCTCAAGGCGGTGTGAGATTCCTCGTGGATAAGTTCCTCGTAGGCAACATCGGCAAAATCTCTAGTGTGTCGTGTAGGGTGGCCTATCTCATACTTAAACTCAATAAGAGGTATAGCCTAAAAGTGATAAGAGTATACGCACCAACCTCGACACATTCCGATGATGACCTGGAGACAACCTGGTGTCTCAAAGGCCTTACATAAGACGGTTAAGGCCCATACAGTCGAGATTCTTAGAACAGGAGGCGAACTTGTATTAAGAGAGCTAAAAAAGATTTTTAATTTTGTCCTGCAGAGGGGCGTTCATCCCAAGCTTGGCTTGGAAGTGACATTGTTTTGTTTTTTAAGCAGGGTGACAAATCACTTCTTCAAAATTACAGACCAATTCCACTTCTTGGCCATATTTACAAGTTGTTATCAAGAGTCTTGACGAATTCCAGCCACCGGAGCAGGCTGGGTTTAGTACAGGATTTAGCACCATAG
This sequence comes from Eumaeus atala, assembly GCA_017140195.1. Lineage (NCBI taxonomy): Eukaryota > Metazoa > Arthropoda > Insecta > Lepidoptera > Lycaenidae > Eumaeus > Eumaeus atala. Next base: position 514,929 of record JAFELO010000240.1, on the reverse strand, counting down.
ACCACATCTTCACCATAAAGCAAGTTGTACAAAAGACACATGAGTATAATCAGGCCATGTGCTTTGCCCTTGTAGACTATGGGAAAGCTTTTCACTCTGTCGAAACCTGGGCTGTTCTGGAAGATTTACAACGATGTCAGGTCGATTGGCGATACGTCGAAGTACTGAGAGCATTGTATGACGCTGCTTTCATGTCCGTTCTGTTTCCGGGAGGTCAAACAAGGCCAATTTCATTGTATTGAGGAGTGATGTTACGATAGGGGAATATTAGTTCCCCGAAACTGTTCACCAATGCTTTGGAGGAAATCTTTAAACTGGGCAGTTTGCGGCATAAAAAGTAACAGCGAGTACCTCTCATATCTACGTTTTGCCGACAAAATGTCTGTGTTGGCCGAAGGGTTAGAGAGCTTGCGGGAAGTGTTGCACAACCTAAATTAATCCTCCGGATGTATTTATTGGCCTTAGGATGAACTTGGACAAGACAAAGTTCATGTTCAACGCACATGTTCGCTCTTGGCCGGTCAACTTCCATGGTGCTGTTCTCGAAGTCGTAGACGAATACGTCCGACCAGGGAGGTCTCCTTTTCCATGCTGGCACAATCGGCTGCAATGCAGCATTGTACTACCTCTTACAAACTATCACTATATAGGAGATAGATATAAAAGTCCATCCCTAAAGGTTTGATATCTAATTACATTTTGAAGTTGTATAGTAATTCACTTATTCAAATGAGGATGGACATGAGAATCGCTCGTAAAATTAGCTTCGAACGATATTATTATAGAAGTTGAACGAATCGTCGCCAGTGTGAAGGGCTCGTTATTTTGGACGTCCAGTAATGAAAGCGAACATCTGGCGTCTTTATGGGGGCCATAAAATGACGCTCAGCGGGATAACTTTGATAAAGATGTTACACTACATATCGATTTCGTTATTTACTTATATTGCCTTGTTTATAGGATTTAAAAGGCTTGATGACACGTCCATTTTTAGTAACTTTCAGCTAGGTCGTGGCTTGAAAAAATAGAGCTTTCAGATGTCCGGATATAATTAAATGAAATATTAAATTACTAATATTATGATATAGAATCTTGGAAAACATTATTAGCAATCGTATATTTTACTTATTTCTATTCATTCGTTAAGAATAATTATCCTTTGACCTATCGGAGTGGGATATTTGAGGAAATAGATTATTAAAAACACAACCTTGTATGTTTACTAAATCCTTTTTAGTTTTAACAAGACCTGTGTCGTTGGCTAAATGTTTATATATAATTAGTCTTATTCCGCCCGTAACTTTGTTATCCTTGTACCAGAACTTTCTGCCAATTCCAATAATTTTAGATTCGTTTCCCGGGCCCACTAAACTACACACCCATAAAATCGATGAAAGTAGATACGGGGCCTTATTTGCTACGAAGTTCAAAAGAGTATTGGGTGGAGATAATATCATGCAGTACTCTGATCTATATAACTAAAGTAAATGCTCCTTTACTGTTCCATGTACCATGAAGTATCTTACCTTCATGAGAAAGTAAACCCCGACTGCCTAAAATATATTCAAAATTTATTATTATGATGTATATTATTGGAAAATATTAAAACACATTATTTTATTTATTTCAAATAGAATACAGCGTAGGTATATTAGGAACATTATTTGCCAGTGGCACCCAAACAAAACTGCGCTACCATTATACAGTCTATTTTATACACTGACTGGCAATTGCGATATCAAGATCAAGCTGTTCAGGAATAGTAGCAAATATAGAAATCTACGCGCACAGGAACATAATACATTATAAACACATAAAACATTTTTTAAAGTTATACTTCTTTTGGCGCGTTAGGGAAAAATGATTAGATTTTCTTACAATGCGCGCGCATACCTTCACGAGAAACGACACCATGAAGTTAGGCTTATAGTTATCATTTGTCCAGTATACTTAAAAGTCTCTTCTGACAGGCTCTTCGTATGACGCAGTCAGCTAAAACCCAGCTTAAATCATAATATACCGTGAGCTACTGCTTCTTTCAGCTAGACATAGGTCCTGCAAGCTCATACATAAACATCTTATGGCCACCTACCCAGTGGACTGACGACTTGGCTAAGATGGCGGGGAGCTGCTGGATGCAAGTGGTTCGGGGCCGTGACCTGTGGCGGTCTATGGAGGAGGCCTATGTCCAGCAGTGGAAGTCGTCCAGCTAATGATCATGAATATCTTATGCTAATGCGCTCCCTAAATTACAGTATTCACTAGTTCAGGGGCTAGGGAATTCACAATATAATCTATATTTCAATAAAATATATTTGTTGTTGTTTTAATAATTATTTTATGTCCCTGATTTCCACAGGTCATTCACGTGGGCACATTACATCGAATATAACATGGGTAATATTGACCGCTCGTGATTGATCGAGTGTCAAGTCCAGTTAATTTTAATTAAAGGGTAATGTGGCGGCATTTTAGCGCCCCCATCAGTAATTAATGAAACTTTTATAATAATGTCGCGCACTTATCAAAGTGACAATATGAAAAGGTACTACTCATTAAATGTTTCGCTCCTTAGACTGTCGCGGAGTCCAAAAATCGATTTTTGAAATGCAACTTCTTGCCCATTCTTATGCAAAAGGGGTAACAGTTCAGTCGGCATCAACACCTATAAACATTCACATAGAAGCAGATATCCATTCGTGTTCACCTATTTTCACCTCCAAAGGGCTATCAAAAATTCTCACACCTATAAACATATGCATAAATGCAAATACGTTGCCCTCCCTCCCTTCCAATGGGCCACAGGCTGCTCGCATACCGCGACAGGAAAACTCATTTTACGGTGACATCATTTTTTTGCACTGCAATGCAGCATTGCACTAGTTCTTACTATATTATATGTAATATATATTTCAAGTCAAGTTATACAATTGCACAACAATACACTTTAGACGATAGTATTTTCACAATTACGTTCAAGAAACAATTCCTTAGGTCACAAGTTTTTTGTCTTTATTGTATGGGGGAGACAAGGAGCAATTATAGCCTTTCTTATTGGTAGCCCAATGCCTAGGAATATCAGAATAAATACTATGCCGATGCGTTTCCCCCTTTTTACTTTCCCCCCAATGGGCCACCAGCTACTCACAAACCGCAAGGAATGCGACACTGTGGATGTTACGCTACGGCGGTATCAAGTGAGTAACTCCCCGGTCGTGCCAGCCCAATTTCAATGCAATGCAGCATGGCACTACTTCTTACTAAAAAGTTTATGATTGAAGATATAACAAGTGAACGCTTTGCTTCATGTCTGAACCATTATGGCATACAAGTAACAAGTATTATTTGCTGGAATTCAAAATGTTAATAAAACGCGCTCGATGCTAAGTCCTTAACATTGTGAGGCAATTATTTTCAATATTTTATTGCCCGATCATTTTATATATTTAATTTGTACTAAAGCACAAGGATAAATGTCATGGCTCAACGGCTGAAGGTGGATCTGGACATCCTGTTCAAAGTTAATGGAACCTATTTTTTTTTTGGTGTCGAAGGGGGAATGCATTTACGCCTGGGAGCCCGGGTAGACCCCCAGACCTATGTTGCACTCGACCATTGGGTAGCAATAACAACTAAACCCGCTTCGGGAGCCTTCGGCCGCTAATAGTGGAGGGTCCCGGATCTGCAGGCAACAGGACCCCTCCAGCGACAGGCTGGCCTCGGCGAAAAGGCTAGACTTCACCTCTTCGGGGACTGTCCGACTTCGCTATGACAGTCACCACGACGCCGTGTCTTTATGAAGTGGACCGGGTTCTCATTCCGGCCCGACACGGAACACAGGGGCACTACTGAAGGCGCTGCAGATAGCGCCTCTTTCGTACCCCCATTCGTCGTCGGCGGGGGGAGACCGCGTCGGCAGACTCTTCTCTTACTACTCGCTCGTCTTCTCCTTTCTGGGACATGACGGTCTCACAGAAGGAAGCTATCGCCTGGTAGGACTCGTCGCTGCCGAGTATTGTGACCGTGATGCTCGACTTTGACAAGTCGCCTCCGACAACTGATGTCAGATCGTGACGCAGCGCCGCCCGTCTCGGGCACACCTCGAGGGTGCGCTGGGCTGAGTCCACCGCCACGTCACAATCGTGACAACGAGTCGTCGGCTCCCTGCGAGCCGTCTTACACAGATACTCACCGAATCAACCATGTCCGGTGAGCACCTGCGTTAGACGGAAGGTGAGGGGTTTGCGCCTACGGCGCATCCACCGCTCGAAGACCGGCCGCAAGGCAGCCGTTATATCTCTACCATACGGCTGCCCCACCAGGTCCTCCCCCCACCTTTGCATTAACGCCACAACGCCTAACAGTCGAATCCGTAGGATCTCGTCATGCGTGGGGCTCTCTCGGCAAGAGCTCCCACGGGGGATCACCGGCTAGAGACAGGTTTTTGAGGCAGATGAGACCCACGGGGTAATTCGCGAGGATGGTAACTTAGTACCGAACTGGTGAGGTTGTTCAGTTATACGGATCAACCCCTTTGTGGAGTTGGAGGCGGACAGTCAGGGAACCGAAAGGTGGTACCGATGGCACTCGCGGTGATCTACTAATGTCTCAGGACCTTACTCTGAGCCAGTGTCGCCTCGCGCTACCCAGGTATAGGACTGACCATAATTTAATATGATCATAAGAATTTAGCGGTCTACTGCTAGACACTATATGTCTTTTGTAATAATCACCTGCCACCAGCACACATCAATGAGAAAATGTAAAATAAGTAATCACTTAAGTTGTCATGCTCCAATAACGTACCATTAAAAATTAATACTTTGTGTTGCAGCAATTAGTATATCTCTGCTACATAAACATTTTATAAAAAAGTATATCTGTCATCTTTCACTGTAAGGTTTAATGTTCTCTGGTTCAAACCAGAGAATATATGTACTTTATTCAAAGAAATACTTCTTCAAAGAAGTGTCACTCTTTTTCCTTTTCGCGATGTTGAGGTCGGATATATTTGGGATGGTTGACGCTATCTGCCATCACCAAATGATAATTAATTAGTTTTTTATTTTCCGCCGGGAACCCACATATTCGTGTCATAGTGCACGAATAATTATTTCATATAAAAGGGTGAGTTCATGATTTCTTGCCGACGCCATGTTTCAATATCTTATATTTCAAAAAATTATTGTTAACTTTTTAAATGTCTTAATTCTCTTAAGTGTGCACTTTGATATAGTTATTTACATGATCTGTATGGCTATTAATTTGACAGACCGTATTAATAATGTTTTAGTTTGAATAGTATATGCCACGTGTGAAATCCTAATGTTAAATTCTATTTAATTGTAACAGAGTTTATATCATGATTTTAGTTGGCTCATGAAGCCAAGAGAATGGGACGAGTTCTTATTGATTATGTGTTCCTTTTCAGAGCTCTACTCCTGCTTCTTTTTCTTGTTCCCTTTTTAAATTTGGATGTAAAATGAACATTAATATATTAGTATAATCTTCAACTATTGAAGTTGAGGATTGGAGGAACA
>JAFELO010000240.1:476771-509349 GCA_017140195.1 Eumaeus atala | reverse complement strand
GACAATGTGGAAAGACAATTATTGAATAAATGTAGGCTTGTACGCGAATCGCTATTCAGGGTATCGGGACGAGGAACGCATGACATATAAAACTTGCTATAGAAAGCTTCGATCTCAGATAGGATCACAGGCTTAGAGGAAACGGTAACGGTATATATATATATATATTCGTGGCCTCAACTCCAGAACCTTGCCGGCCCATCTGCCATCTGTTCTTTAGAGTATGTGACCAGCTCATTGCCACTTCAGCGAGCTTTTTCGACGCGTGATATCAAATACGTCAGTTCTCAGCCTTATAACTTCTTGACGAATTCTGTCCGACAGAGAAACACCCAACCTAGCACGCTCAATAGCTCATTGAGCTACCGCAAACATGGCCAAGAAGTGAAATTGGTCTATAATTTTGAATAAGTGATTGTTCACTCCTCTTAAAAACAAAACAACATCACTTCCAAGCAATGCCTTGGGAGGTACGCCCCGCTGAAGGACAAAGTTAAAAACCTTTTTAGCCTCCTGCCCTAAGAAGCTGGACTGTCATTTCGTCCTTCCCCGGAGCCTTTCCGCCTTAACGCTGCGCAAGAACTAGACTAATCGCACTCAAGCTGACGTTCGGAAGATCGCCTGACAAATTTTGTGTCAGGCTTGTACGCGAATCGCTATTCAGGGTATCGGGACGAGGAACGTATGACGTATAAAACTTGCTATAGAAAGCTTCGATCTCGTATAAGATCACAGACTTAGAGGAAACGGTAACCCCAGAATCAGTCCTAACCTTTGTCAGATGACTTCTTCCAAGGTTCTCCTTTTTCCAAAGTTTGCAACTGAGCATACGGGTTTTTGCACAAAATCCTTCGACACTCTGTTGTGCTCAATCGCTTCGGTAACCCGTTGCGTATTTGAGCAAAGAAGGTCTCGGCGTATTAGTTTACGGATTTGCTTAGAAAGAAGCTTGATATCGGCAGACGTAACGTCCTCGTGTGCTCTGGGCTCATCTGAGAGTTTAGCTTCCCTGATCGTATACTTACTCTACATTATCCTTCGCCCACGTCCCGCATGCAACCAAGCACGCAACTCATGGCCTCGTCAATTGCTATATAATAGTTTCCGACGTATCTAGAGCATCGAACCGGTTTTCTAATTCCAATTGGAATTTTTCGGTACCTACCGTGGTTCGCCGAAAGTTAGCTCGAAGTGTTGACTGTACCAAACGGACACGTTTGCGTCGAAGGCCTATATTCAGAGAGCTCCTAGCCAATCGTAGATCACTTCCGGTTTTAAACCTGTTGATCACGACGACATTCCTAAATACATGCCTTCGGTCTGTCACAATAAAGTCAATCTCATTCCTTGTCAAAATATCGGGGTTCTCCATTGGCCATTTCCACTTCCTATGGGGCTTCTTCTTAAAATAAGAGTTCATTAAGAAGAGGCCCTCTTTCTCGAGGATGTTTACCAGCATTACAAGTCGTTAAATGTAGTTTAGAAATTTTCAGATACCGTCTGTTCACAGACAGGCGGACAGCGACGTCTAAGTAATAGGGTCCTGCTTTACTCTTTGTGTACGGAACCAAAATTAATACTCTCCCGGTGTTTTCTCAGTGTGCGCGTTCTTCACAACTTCAAAAATAAATCAATAAATAAAAGAAATATGAAACAACAAAATTAATTTGCAGTAGCGAGTTCGAAGCCCGTGATAACATCAAGCGTGATAGGAAATTGTGACGTGCAATCGGCCGTAACATGATAGCGTGAACATCACTTTGCACGCTTTAAAATATTAATATTAAAAATTTGATATATCGGGGTTTAAAAATGGCGCTTGCATTAATAAATGGAGCGCAAATTGCTTTTTATTTACTTTTTTATACTTTTGATTTATCGCATGTGTGAAGTCTGCGTCTGAATGGTCATGTTAAGCTAACGTCTGCAACTGAGCATAAGAGTTTCCTCATGACTTTCAATTTCCAGGGTCACATATAGAAGTTGCAAGTCCGGCTGGCTTTCCTTAGCCAATGAGTAGTTTCTTAATTTAAATTTTAATGAAGACCACCAAGAGAGATCCACAGAATGTTTGTCTGAGCTAAATACAGGGATCCGCAAGCCAAAATAGCCAAGGGAGTGAGGCATTTGTGTCATTAAGCACACAAGCCATGTTAATCAATCTAATTGATATCAAAGCTCAACTTAATTATATGTGTAGTGTTTGTATATTTACGCGAGTGTTATGTATAACCCGTATAAAATAAAACCCGTTAAATAGTCATGATAATGAGTCATGACTATTTAACGGGTTTTATGGCGTTACCCGTTCTACGAGTAAATGTTCAGAGTCAAATAGTCAGAGTAATTAATATATGTACTTTGTGTGTAATTTCATTAAGCGTTCCTTTTTTTAATTTCATTTGGGGGCAAACGAGATATCCGAGCCTTTTGATAACTAACGACGCCCATGGACATTTGCTTGATTCTTACGAGGATGCGTTACCCTCCTATCACACTCTCCCCCCCCCCATTTCCAGCTACTCATAAACCGCACGAAGCCCAACAGCAACGCTGTCACTTCACGGCGGTCTCAAGTGATCGAGAGATACTTCCCAGGTCTTGCCGGCCCGATTCCGTTGCATAGGAGGATATATGGAAAACAATCAAAACTAAGAATGGACTAAGAATAAGGATATTACTAATGAACGTTGCCATTAATTCCATAATAATCCATCATCATCATCAATAATAATTGTACAAAACGTTTACACAACACGATAATTAGCCCGCACCGGGTAATCGCAGCCCAGGGACTCCCAGGACGTAATTATTCATGAAATCCAGCGATTATCCTCGAACGACCAAAGCAGAAAATGTTGATAAGGCTGTGGTAAATTAACGGTGCTTTCATACGATATGCGGCGTTGACTGAAAAAAAGTCGAAACCGCAAAATAATGGAAATAGTATAATATAGTTAGTTGAGTCTTTAGTGCAGTGCTACATTGCAGCGGAATGAGGCCAGTACGGCCATTGTTCTTTTTATAGTATAGAGGGACAAACGAGCAATCGGAGTCCTTCATCGATTACCGACGCCCATGTACATCAGCATAATTATGCCGATGCGTTGCCATTATTTTGCCCCCGCCCCCCCCCGCCAATGGGCCATCTGCTACTCAAAAACTGGACGAAACGTGACACCGTAGATGTCATTTTACGGTGGTATCAAGTGAGCGAGAAGTGCCTAAACGGTCGTGCCGGCCCAATTCCGTTCCATAGGAGGATGAAGTGTCATGTATGCACTACCTCCCTATGCAACTTGGCACTACCTCTTGTGAATGGAGGTACCTATATGATTTAGCGCCAAAGGGATAGTATGTGTCACGTTTCGGGTGGCTTGTGGGCTTCCAGTGTATTGTGAAGCGTAAAATTATGTGAAGTGTGCGCCCGTAGCCTCTAGCCTCCAGCTGCTCTCTCATCCATACGAACTTATAATTATTATCAAAAACCATTATGAAATTTCTGATAAACAACGCAGTGGCGCGTAACCTGTATGAAGGTAACGCTGCAACAAAATACTAAAGGCACGAATAAATTCTCACGATGAGTCGTTAAGACAAAACGTTTAGAGGTGCGACGATGCGTAAGACATTAATTACACAGTAAAGATCTATTTCTTTCATTGTTGCGAATCAAATGAGCTGCTTTGTTTCGTGTATCATTTGCTAAATGATTTCACACTAGCAACCACGTGAGGTTCCCACGGAGTTATGCCGGAAGCTGTTACTTTCAAAGTCAAAAGTCAGTCAAGTTTCGCCGGCAACACTGGGGAGATATCTCAGTTTATGGATGGGCGTTTTGTGCCGGTTATGTATGTATGGTTGTGAATAGCCGGTGGCCCATTAGGGAGGATGGATGGCAACGCATCGTCTTAGTAATTATGTAGATGTTCGTGGGCGTAGGTAGTCGTAAAAAAGCCTCGATTGCTCGTTTTTCCCCTATTCTAACAGAGCCGGTGAGCAAACCCCCGTGCATCTCCCATGATTTGATCCGTATACCGGGAGGTGGGTAGGAGCATGGGTGGAGGTGGGTAGGTGCCCCACATTCTATAAAAAGGATAATTAAAAAAATTCTATCTATATAATATATATAATATGCATAATTTAAAGTGTTTCATACGGCTTGTGAGAGTCCGGATCAGCAATGGTGGGTCGAATTTTAAGGGGAAACGCATCTGACTAAGCTGTGTGGATGTTTATGTTAATTTCATATAATATGAGGATAACCTACCACTTGATGACCGACGACGAATTATCATGCACATGCGTGACCCACCGTTATTTCTCCCTGCCAATGGACCGGCTCCCGGCCACCAGCTACTCAGAAACCGCAAGAAGATGTTACTTTACACCTGTATCATGTGAGCGAGAGCTGCCTCCCCAGTCGTGCCAGCCCAATAAAACTGCAATGCAGCATGACACTACAACTTACTAAAATTTGACTCTTACAAAAATACTTAAACTGCATTGACCTTCATACTATAAGAAACAGTGCGTACCTTCGTTCCAAAATCTAACCCCACTGGCGCGGTCACATAAAAAATAGCTGTTATTTATGAGAAGGGATAGAAATATCCATGTGTACGTTTGCCTGCGATTCATCTTTTTCTTTCAAAACCCCAGGGACCCCGTATAAATCATAGATATAGTACAGTTAAATTTGATAGCTGGAAATGTAGAAATTCAATATACCTTTCCTGTTTGGTTTCTAGAGAGTCTGTGGGTGGTAAGTCGGTACCGATTTGCGGCTGAATCGAGTTTGCACGACCGGGGAAGTATCTAACGTTAATTACGTGCCGTTCGTTTGATAAACTCGCTAGCAGATAATGGTGTACATGTTTCTTGTCTCAGCCTGCCGAAACTCATGTGTTTGGCACAAGAGGTGATAGACAGTAAGGACAGTATTTAGTATTTTCAAATAGTTTTGCCTCGATTTAAACTTTTTTATATTATTTTTACATGTAATATCGCCTTGGATATTTTCTGTTATGGTGTTACATTTGTCTTTAATTAATCATGATCCAAAGGAACCCATTTTTTTTATATATAATAGTAGGTTCTTTTATATATTCTTACCACTACGGACGCCCACGGATATCCATATAATTACTGTGCCGATGCGTTGCCCTCCTCCTCCCCTAATGGGGCATCGGCTACTCGGAAACCACACAAGACGCAACACTGAAGATATCACTTTACGGCAGTATAATGTGAGCGAGTGGTACCTCCCCGGTCGTGCCGGCCCAATCCCGTTGCACAGGAGGATGTAGTGTCATGTACTATAACTACGTGGTGCGTCACGTCCACAGATTTTTTTTTCTCTTAGCCGAATTTCAACAAAAACGTGATCCCAATCGATACTACCCAGCCGCGTTGAAATACTCTCGTGAGCAAGTGTCTGCAGTCTAGTGCACTCTATTCCCTCATTCTCCTATTCCGGCGGGACGTCAGTGCGACATGCGAATGGAATCAATATATTACTTGATAGCTACCGATTCCCCTAGAAATCCGCATTATTATCATGACGTCCAGTCATGCCCTACTTTCCTCCTTCCCTACAAAGGGCCACCGGCTACTCACAAAGCGCACGAGACACGACAGCAGCATAGCTGTCGCTTAACGGTAGTGTCATGTGAATGAGAGGTAGCTCCCGGGTCGTGCCAACGTAATATATTTTTTTTTTTTTGGTGACAAAGGCGAATGCATTTACGAATGTTACCTGGGAGCCCGGGTAGATCCCCAGACCTATGTTGGACTTGGCTATTGGGTAGTAATACCAACTAAACCCCTACAGGAGCCATTAGCCGCTATAAGTGGAGGGTCCCGGATCTGCAGGCAACAGGACCCGTGCCAGCGTAATCCTGCAGCAATGCGGCATATCATTACCTCTCATCAAATTCGATGAAACTCACGATTTTGCTTACTAATGAGCGGAATGTTTCACCCACTTTATAACTCGTTAATTGTTTTTCCCTTGTTATAAAAACATTTGAAAATTTAGAAACTTATCCACTCCTACTTTCCGTGTTTAAAGTAACATTTCAAACAATTAATCGATATAAAATAAACCAAAGTGTTCACTTAGTGTAACCGAGACAGAAAGTCCGGTCCGGCTGACAGAAAGAGTTCGGAGAAAATCTACAGCGTCACAGAACTTTGGAAAGTGTGTATTTTAACAAGAAGCAACAACACTTTAAGGTAGACAGTCTGTGAAGAAACTTCAAGCTTTTCTGTAATTAAGTGAAGGTTTTGTAAATACAATTCAAATTCAATACTTTATAGTGAATATTTTAAAGTAAGTCTACAAATTAATTTCCATATGGAAGCGTGTTAATCGTATGACAGATTTGGAATCTGTGCATACTGAATTTGATGTCCGTTATATTTTTGACAGCTAAATGTCATTTGTGCAACTGCAGTTTTTCACATTCTATCCATCCATGGTTTTGATCACTAGAGGTAGGATTGTTGAATAAATTCGGCAGGAAATATTATAACAAAGTATTATCATAAGTAACAAAATACGTGGATGTGACTAACAAATATATGTCGTGGTCGTGTTGTATAAATCGCGGAATTACATTACAGCTAGTCATTTTCGAAAGCTGTTTTGTATTGTGACAGACCAACGATTAGTCAGATTGTCGTCGCTAGACGTTCTTCAATGTGGCGGCTGACGATTAGCCTCTTTGTCTATCCTGATTTTAGGCAATACAAGTATGAAATTGAAACAAAAGCGAAGACACTTAGTCTACCAAGAGCTTTTGTTCTTATTATGGTTTTTTCTGAAGTGAAAATTAAATAAATAACCTAACTACAAAAGCTTTAATAAACTTTAATCTAAACGGGAATAGTCCGGTAATCCAGCCGCTTCGTACTGTCATCCCTTCAGAATAGGAAAATAAGGGAATATAGATTGCTTGTGAGCGGGCTAGCTATTCGAAGTTCAGCTGGTTGCGTGTTTTCCTATTATCTATCTATATCTATTTTATTTTTTATAGCGCCGATATAGAAATGTCAAGGATGGTTCCACCGGATTATGATAATTAATGATCTGGTTGCTTTGAAGCTCATAATGTGCTGGGATCGAGTAATCAAATGTACCACCTGCGCAATGTTTTAGCGCGTTTACATCCCTATCGAACCGTCCATCATATTCATTATTAAGGACTCAAGTCTCGGACCCTGGGCTGACACACCTCGTCCTCCTGAGAATACTTTGCACCGCATCATTGCATATTCGAGGCTACCTACTCCAGGTACAGTGCCCACTCCACCGTTTACTACACGAAGTATACAAATGTCTATCAAAGTACGTATGAAACCCACTACCATCCAAGCTAATCACGAAAACCGCACCTGTTATGTATATGTAAGGCTATGGTTGTTAACGTTTAGAATATTTTCGGTGCCGATTAACACACAGTCCTTAAACCGCCAGCGGCACCTACCCCCGCGTCGAATTGAATATACGTATGTTAAATTTTCACACTCTGTGCTCAGCAAATTTCTGTAATTAAACCGTTCTCTCGCATCCCGACCTCGTTTGATGAGCATAAGGTATTTATTATTTGCAAATTCTGTTATAAGTTTCTCGTGTTTTAATAATGATGGCTTTTAACGGTTGTATTGATTCAAAAATTGAAGATTGCTGCAGAGTTGTTTTTTTTTTTTTTTTGTAGCATTCAAACGTGTAGTCAGAGCCTTTTCATGAATACTGCCGCCCGTACTCGCATGAATGTTAGGCAGCATTTGCCCTCGTACGTGCGTGCCCTTGCACGAGGGCAGAGACGGAGCAGGCTCCTTCTCCCCTCCATGGGGCCATACGAGAATCGGAAACCGCATATAACACAACTACAGCGTAATTATCATTTTACGGCGGTGTTATGAGGGAGAGGTTCAGCTGTAATGCAGCACTACACCTTTTCTAGATTTATTATGGAGATAAGCTGATACTGGTGTTCGTGCAGTATAATGAGCGAGTCCTCGTACATTGTAACGCGACATTTAGTACGCAGCAAGATGCCTGTAAAGCCAACTCGACAATTTCGAGGCCAATGCGACAATTTCATTACGAGATCGGGATGACTGTTCACTCGCGTTTAGACCGATGCCTTCGATACTGCTAATATTATAAATGCCAGGGTTTGTGAGCGTATTCCTTTTCCTTCAAGAAAAACTACGAACAGATTTGGATGAAATTTCGTATAGAGATAGATGACATTCTGCAATAATTTAAAAATTATTTTTATCCCATTAAAAGCGTGAAATACCGCCTTTTGCGATGTTTACTTAAACACGAATTAAAGTTTACGACTACTATTACGCGACTGTTATTCATTACAATAATACCTTTTGTAGATTGCAATATTGCGGAAACGTCTGGCTTGTTACGTAACTAAATAAAACGCTATAAAATCTGTAGAAGTAGTTTTACTGTAACACATTAAAGTATACGTCACGCCTAGATGATTAGTAATTGCTCAAACTTTTCTTTTTTTTTTAAAGCATAGGGGGACAGACGGGAAATCGGAGCCTTCTGCGACTACCGACGCCCATGAACATCAGCATAATTACTATGCCGATGCATTGCCCTTCTATTCACCTCCCCCAATGGATCACTGGCTACTTAATCTCCCCGGTCGTGGTGACCCAATTGAGCTGCAAAGCAGCATGGCCCTACCTCTTACTAACATGATCCATCTCAGTTCACTCGACGTTTATCACATCAGTTACGCCAAATTGACGCCATGAAACTACAAGCGGTTTACAACAACAAGAAATGTAAACTTTAAGACACATTTTATTGCTGAAATAATGTTATTTTGTAAAATAGTAGTGGTGTAGCGATATCATTACAAAATAGCATTTCGAAATCTGTAATCATCCCTATTCTGTATATTTCTTAAATAGTAACTATTTGGGATCAAACGCCTCCTTCAATGATCCACCAGATACTCATGAACCGTGCGGAACATACATGTGAGCGAGAGATACGTCATGCCGGCCTAATTTGGCCTTAAGACAGCATGGTACTACATCGTTTAGTACGAGACTCTACTCGTTTGGACTATATTGTAGTAGACCATGTATTTGCAATCGTTTAGTGCACATTTTATTTTCATTGTAGTCCACCGGAGTACTGTACCTACCTATTGTTGCTGATATATTTCACATAACAAGTAGCAAACGTGTAGGTAAAAGACAACAAATTCTACCCGCGAGTATCAAATGGAATGTCCACAACGAGAACAGCGCGGACTAACTACGACAAGAGGCGGTATCTTATCTGACAATAAAAACAGAGTACTCACCCCCGCCCTGAATGCAAATGGCAAACTCCTTGTTACACCCGCGACTCTGTATACACGTCATCATCATCAGCACCTCGCTGTCGCTGCGCGTCGACGTCATTGAGACATTGTATGAGGAACTTATGACTGACTAGTGCAGAGTTTTTGTAGTTTATGCGGTTTTTTTTTTCAATACATGGAGATATCCCTGAGCAGGGATTTGGAGTAAAAAATTGTCAAAGACAGCAATCCGACCTCCTGTTACTCACGCTTGGAGCCAGGGCCGACCGCTAGTATATAAGATTATTTTATTTTACTAGTAGTAATATTAGTAGAGATTTGATATAGGCACTACCTATTATCAGCTTTATAATCATGCAGCTGTGAGGTGTTACGTTTGGATTTTAACTTAATTATGTTTAAGGCTTAAAGTGGCATTATTATAATGTGTAATTATTGTGTTTGGCATTGCTCTTGTCTAATAGTGTGTGTAACTCTCTCGGTCCCATTTTGCGTTTGAATCTATAAATCTGTCTTGGAGCCAAAAAGTTAGAAGCACTTTCACACACAATCTTATACAAGTTGCCCTTTGCTGTTTACTGCTTGCATTTAGCTACACTCAAAGACGGTTAATGTTCTCATCAAAGTTTTGGAATTCCAGTATCATCCTTCAAATTTAGTGCACGGTAGGTAAATTTAATATCTTACTAGTTGAATTTTTTACCATATATATTTAATATTATTTACCATATATAATTTACCATATATGTAGATTTAAACCAACTTTGCGGGACTTGTTATAGTGCTGTGTACAGTGTGAGGAGACAGCCAGTGAGAGAAAATACCTTTGCTGAGTTGTAACTCAATGCATCTAGTGCGGATGACAAATTGAAATCGAGAAAAGTATGTAGGATGAGATTGTTGTGTTGGCCGAATAGTTGGAGACCTGGCAGGAAATGTTGCACAGCCTAAAGGAATCCTCCCGACGTATTTATTGGCCTTAAGATAAACTTGGACGAGAAAATGGTGATGTTCAACGCACATGTTCTCCCTAGGCCGGTCAACGTCGATGGTGCTATTCGCGGAGTCGTGGACGAATATGTCTACTTCCGGCAACTATTGCAATTAAGTAGACATAACTTGAAAACGGAAGCCGATAGAAGGATTCCAAACCCAACTGGGTTGGGCAGCATCCAGAAGCTTCGTCACACGTCGCCTATGCCGCGAAGTTTGAATGCAAAAGTCTTCAACCAGTGCGTTCTACCCGTGATGACCTACGGGGCCGAAACATGGCCTCTTGATTTAGGACTGGTCCGAAAGTTTGCGGTAGCTCAACGGGCTACCGAACGTGCTATGTTGTATGTTTCTCTGTACTGTAGAATTCGTAACGAAATCATAAGGGAGATAACTAAAATATCCGATATCTCACGACGAATATATGGGCCAGTAAAGTTCTGGAGGTGAGGCCGCGTTTGGGAAAACGAAGTGTTGGTTGACCGTTCACCAGGTGGGAAGACGATCTCTGTGCAGTAGCCGGACCGTAATGGACGCGAGTAAGGGAGATCGTTCGTCTTTGCGTTCATTGAAAGAGGCATATGTCCAGCAGTGGGCAGAGATGGATTGATAATGATGATGAAATGATGATGTAGGTGGACTCTTCCACCTACAGTGGCACACTCCTCTCATCCTTCCTCCTCTCATCCTTACAATTATTCCGGTCCTCTCTTCATTTTCGGTCATATCTTGCCTTTAACTACTTTCCGTTGCTACGCTATATAAGTTTTTGTCATAACAATATGGTACTTTTGAAAGCAATTATTATTATCCATGGTCAAGTATCTGTCATATTCTCAAATTCTGAAGACTGCTATTTTTGTCTAACGAATTGTGTATCGATAATAATACTTCCCTTTTTTATTACTAACTTTTTTTTTCTTGACCCAAACATCGCATACTTTTACAGGTGTTCAATTTTCTAAAGACATATCGATAGTAGTTTGAGTGTCACATCCTTATAAGAAATGAGAATTTCCCGGTCGCTGCGAGTGTTTGTCTAGAATGCATGATAAATGTTTGTGTCAGGGCGCTCTAACCTGCAGAGCGGACAGCGCAGCTGTCCAAATATCACTTTACTAGAGGTGTACTTTTAAAACGTCACAAGTTTTCACAATAAATATATTTTAATGCGTTGCATTTTGAGAGTTGGAAACGTTATTGCAGTTCTGTACGTGACATGTCATCATCATTGGCGAGCAGTGGACGACCACTACTAAACATTGGCCTCCTGATTTCGCTCCATAGCACTACTGATTTCGCTCACAAGGTTCCAACTTGTGTCTCCCACTCCCCTCTAACAGGTCCCCAGTCCTCATATTACTGGGTAGCAGGCCTTCTAACCCTTCTTCTTATTGTGCGGGGCCGTCGCGTAAATAATCACCAGAAAAATATAGTATGGGCTATTGATTACGTAAATACTATATGCTATTGATTTACAAAAATGCCACGACACACAGTCAGTAAAAATAACATAAAATCATGCGCGTAAAAGTACACACAAGGACGTTTCAGAAGGACAATTCAGCATCAAATCGTGTATCTTGTATTATTTGAGTGATGTCAAATAGTAACTGATGAATACAGTACATACAACATCATGTAGTTTATGTACTGTAGCATAAGTCATATGTACAATTTGTCTGTGTGATAGACGCAGAAATGGTTATAATTGCCTTCGGTGCTTGGGTGTATGTGCGGTGTTCTTGACGCAATTCCAATACGTCCACAGAATCATGATGGGGACTCTCCGGTGTATTATTCTGTGACAACAGAAATGTCCCTGGACACATTCAAAGCTGTTTGTTTCTTTCATCATCATCATTATCGGCCCTTAACGGTCCACTGCTGGACACAGGCCTCTCTCAATGAACGCCAATACGACAGATCTCCTGCTACTCGCATCCATCCATTTTTTTCTTTGCGGTATCTTTATTCGAATACACAGTAATTGTCCTGCATATGTATACCGCTAAAACTGATCAATTTCCAGATATGATGTGCAATTGCAAATTTGGGACAAAACTTATTTTATTCATGAGGAAATACATTCTTGGACACAGGTAGCTTGTGCTAAAGTCTTATAGCTTAAGTTCACAGAGGGATGTGACGAAATCTTTTTTGGCTTGGCTTTGGCTTTCGCATCAAAATACCTTATCTGTCTGTTGGAGAGACAGTATGTCCTATATTTTTAAGAAACCAGCTCAGATTACATTTGGTCTTAGGGAAAAAAGCTCAGTAGAGGAGCAAAACAAATGTAGCAATCGAAGAGCCCAGAATAGAATAGCCGTACAGTATTGCATAAAGTACATGTAGTGTGACAGCTCATCGAAACTCACTATCTGACCAATTCTTACGATCGAATATGCTTAAGAGTCTCAAGAGGAACAAAGCCCCATTCTTGTTGAATATAGGTCATTAGTCCGTCCTCGCCGATAGTGAGTATACTCCTATAATGTTAGAGGTTTTGCCACGCTGTATTAAGCCGGCACGACCGGCAAGGTACCTCTCGCTCACATGATACTGCTGTAAAGTGAGGCGACTTTGGTGTCGTGTATCGTCCGGTGCTTGCGGGGAGGTGTAAGGGAGTACAACGCATCGCTATATTAATTATGCTGATGTTCACGAGCATAGGTAGTCGTACAAAGACTCCATTTCTTCGTTTGTCAGACAGCAAAACAGATTGCAATTTGAAAATGAATGGGTATTTTGCTGTTGAAAACTGGTTTAAGGTTGCGGGGAGCTGCAAGATGCAAGCAGCTTGTGAGTGTCAGCTGTGGTGCTCTCTGGGGGAGGCCCATATGTTGCAGTGGACATTTTGCCTGCTGGTGATGATGATAATAATGAGGAAGCTTTTATTTAAACATGTAATAGCGTTTATCAAACATTCACAAAAGCTAATTCTATTTAAGCATTTATATTGAATACCGTAAACATGTATATTACCAATTGTTACCACGAAATATTACCACTTAAGATGACGTGTGGTAATATATGGTAATGTAGAGACATTTCCATTCCAACCGCGTGACATCTTATAAAATTTTATCTCGCCATTAGAGCGCAAATGGTAAATAAATATTCAACCTGCGGGCTCACGTAGGGGCAATAAAGGATGGGTGTGCGATATTATCACCTTTTATGGATATTGATATTTCGCTTCCATTTGATCTCACATTTCACTGAAGCCAGTGGACTTATTGGCTTGTATGGGGATGGGATTCTTTTCATATTCTGATTTCTTGTAATTCAAATGGCGCAGTTGGTAACGTTGCGGGCGTTGGGTTCTTCCGATTGCAGAATTTATTATCATTCGAATGGGCAGGGGATGATTTAGAGCGTCGGATTTCTTGTCAATTAAATACCGTACTTGTTAAGGCAGAGGACACGCGATTTTTCTTGTCGTTTTATTGGTTATCTTGAACAATTATATAATGATGTCGATGATAACGACACTTATAATTCGAATGGCGTTGTTGGTATAGTAGTGCGCATGCGTGTCACTTGATCCTTATAGCACGTAACACCAGCTGTCATGGGTTTGCAATAAAACCCTACTACAACAACAGCACTCCAACGGCGCAGGCTGAACCCGCCAGAGGTCACGATTCGCACATATTGGTGTCGCATCTACCACATGCAGAACATCTCTCTTCGTACAAACACCCCAGCTACTATACTGTACCCCATTAATCTGTTCATTATTTACGACCAGCCGCCTCAGTTGGTAACGGGGCGATTAGTCCGCGTGTTACGCTAATGGTCGCGGGTTCGGATCCCGCCTAGGCCATGGATGTTTATATACGTATTGTACGTATTTGTATAATAAAAATGTTTCAAAAAATTTTATATAATAAAAAAATATTCTTAACTTTAGGAAAATATTAAATTTATGGTCCACTGACATTATTATTATTATTATTATTGCCAGACTTCGTATGTATGTATGCTTGTTATTCTTATACACAAAAATTACTTCACGGATTTAGATAAAATTTGACCAACCTTCGCCCCTAATAGGCCACGTGCTATTTACAAACTGCATGTAACTTGAAAGTTTTTTTAATAGTATAGGGGGAGGGACAAACGAGAAATTGGAGGATTTCAACGACTACCGACGCCCATGAACATCATCATAGTTATGCCGATGCGTTGACCTCCTTTTCACCTGCCCCAATGGGCCACCGGCTACTCGCAAACCACACGAAACGCGACACCGTAGGTGTCACTTTACGGCGGTATCAAGTGGGTGAGAGGTCCCTGCCCGGTCGTGCCTGCCCAATTCCTCTGCATAGGAGGATGTAGTGTCATGCACTATGCATGGCACTACCTCCTCTATGCAGCATGGCACTGCCTCTTTCTAAAATTCGTCATTATATATCCTTTAAATTCGTCATTATCTCAAGGGTCGTGCTGACCCAAAACTTCTGCAACGCAGAATGCCACTTCGTCCCACTAAATTAAAGATACTGATGTTAATAATAATTATGACCCACATAATCTAAATCCACTTGTAAGTCTATTTAGATATAACCACGTTGATGTATTTGCACGGAATATTTAATTTTAACAAAGCGAATGAACGGGTTAAACTGGACGTTATATTGGCTTGTTAAATATTTGTGTGATCGAATCACTGCCCGTTTGATAGTATGAAAAACACACAGCAATTATAAAACACACAATTCAATATATTAAAAGTTACTCATTGTTTAATTATAGAGTATATATAATAATATAATAATTAATATTATAGAGTAATTATAGAGTACATAATATTATTATATTATTAATAATAATAATAATAATGTAGTAGTGTAACGGTGCGGGTGTCGCACGTTAAGATTGTCAGCCGCGTGGGGTCCTGGGTTCGATCCCCTGGTCGGACAACTGTTCCTCAGATTATTCTGGGCAGGCAATACATTGTCCGGGATTGGAATGTGTCCGAAGTGGCCATAGGCTTGCCACCTATGACATCATGGGCGTCAGTACTTTGGCTAATCGTGGGTGTTTCAGTATATCTACTTACGATTTGTGGATGTACTAGCACACCTCTGCCTGCCTCTTCGGGGATAACAGGCGTGAGGGTAATTTACTTCGAATAATAATGTCGCCCTATAGAGACGAACCAACTGCGCAGGACATATTATATTGTTCAAGTGTGTGTGCAGGCGCAAGTGCACCCCCTGTTACTTCATTCCCCTATTCAGGTGGGACGGCAATCCGACACGTCAGGAGAGAAATCAGGCGCATTACCAACAGCTTAACGTGCCCACCTAGACACTGGGGTGTATCACCACCAGCTACCTGAATCCGGACTGTTATTAGAAATTGAAAACCTCAATAATGCTTTGGTCCGACGCGGGACTCGAAGCCTAGACCTCGACTGTGGTTGTAAATGCGCACCACCAGACCACGAGGCGGATTAGCTTTATGGGAAATGTAAATAATAGAAGTACATTATCTATAGAGACTTTTTAGGGGTCGAGGGGAAGTTCGTTTGTGCACTGCCTTCGTTCCTGGCTGGGAATTGATGAGGTGTATGGAAAATATATTTTGTTACACTACGATGGATACCAACTTAACAATTATACATTAATTGAGATAACTCAAACGATCGTAGTTAAAATACTTTTTTTCCTTATTTACTTTGCTGGAAAATAAAAAATATAGTATTTTTATGACATAGCATTGAAAACCACTTAAATAACGATCCGCCGCGGCTTCATCCGAACCAATTGTCACTTTTACAAATAATACAAAACCTTCCTTTGGAATGGCATATATGTGAAAAGCGCATTAAAATCTGTTTTGTACATTTTGAAAAATCGATCACTTAAGAACATAAAGCTTTTGGATCTCTTGTTATATAATAATACTAACGATCCGCCCCATATTTACCCGTAAATAACAGGAGGTTCGATTGCAACTGTTTAACAATTTATTACACCAAATCATTGTCCAGCTCAAGCTCAAATAGCTCACTGTCCATTGGTAGAAATAGCATGAAGATCCGTTCAGTAGATTTAGAGATTATAAATCACATGCAGACAGATATGACACAGCACAGGCAGCTTATGAAAATTATTGTCCCCACCATTTTTCAAGCCTTGTCGTCGCGGTAGAGCTCAGTAACCTGACCACTTCGGTTCAATTTGCTTTGCAAGGTATCTGGGCAACCCTAGACACCTTGCAATGCCAATGAGGCTGCGCTTGTAGGAAGATAGGAGCAAGGGCCAAGGACGGGATCCTCACCCCATTGCACTATCCAAAAGTTGTTGTGTTATCCTGTGGTGCGGTACGACCCTGTTGTGAATTAGGCATAGGTCCCCTGTTGTGCCCTGATTTCTTGTAGATTCGGGGTACATTTCACCAATTTAAGAAAACCGACGACACTTGCAGTGATTTTAAAGGATATTCGGCCCCACATGCCCCTGTACCACATCAGCACACTCGGGGTCGGTATAGGCGCTTGGAGAAAAAAAAATATGGAATTTATTATACCTAACATTAGAGGTAGCCGTGTGAGGGCCACCCCCATGGGTGCGCCTGATTACACAGGTGCTTTACGGTAGTCAATATAGATCTTATATATTTAACATTAAAAAAAATATCTCACATCCATAGACCCGTTCTCACAGATAAATATTATAGTGTCAACTAGTCATTCGATGCTCTTAAATATCACACAAATTATTTAAACGGACCATATGAAACCGAAGTGTGTAATTTTCCTGTTAAGTCCCAAATAGCCTAACCACGGCTGCGATAGTAACCTGCGAAGCTTTACTCATAAAATCTATTGCCCTGATAAAATAAAAAGACCCCTCCACAATAATAATAGGTTTGTATTTTTATTGGAGTTGCCAGCGTGAAATAAAAAGAGACGCGTATTGCTATAGGAAAACAATGGCCCCGTAGAGAATAATGGGAGCAAAAATAAAAGATATATAGAAAATTTAAAAGATTGATAGAAAATTATATTATTATAAGCAGGTGGTTTTTGTTATGAACGAAATTTGTGTAAATCACTAAGCTTTAATTTGGCTCTTTCCCCTTTTGTATAATATATCACCACAATGGGCGAGATAATTATTATGCAGGCGTACCGCTCTCCATTCCTTTCCTCCGATGTGCCTCAGGAAGTTTTACTGCAATACAGCACTTATGCACAGTATATAAACCTCTATGCTATTATTTATAAGTAGCAGTAAGAGGCAGCGCAGTGCTGCATTGCAGCGGAATTGGGCCGGCAACCAGGAGGTACGTCGCGTTCATAATGTGATACCGCCGTGATAGGTCAAGTGACAGCTAGGCTGTCTCGTTTCCTTAGTAGCCGGTGACCCATTTGCGGAGAGCAGGAAAGGAGGGTAACGCACCTGTTCGACAAATGTATGGATGTCTATGTGCGTCGATAGTCGTCAAAACGCTCCGTTTTCTTATTTGTCCTCCTATAATATAAGCAAAAGCTTCGTGCAGACGCGTTTCGTATGGTTTCAGCAAGTTTTGTGGCCCATTGTAGGGTGTGAAATATGAGGGCAACACATTTGCATTGTGTAGAAGACTATATGACTATATTGTGTAGATTACTATGAATGAGACTATATTATGTAGATGACTAAATGACTATATGACTATATTGTGTAGACGAATAATGACTATATGACTATATAGTGTAGATTACTATGTGACTATATTGTATAGATGACTAAATGGCTATATTACTATATTGTGTAGATGACTATATGACTATATGTCGTGTGTTACCAAAAGGCTCCGTCTGTCAGTACGTCCCCCTGTACATAATTAATATAACGAGTAACGATTCTAACCTCACATTAAATTTTAATGCAATGAAATGCACCCAGAACCCACTCACGGGGTCAAGACGATCTCATAGTTATGTGAAATCCTACCAATAGCTTGGTATCACACGAATAACAATGCATTCCCTCTGCCGCAGTAGGGTATGGAGACAGCATTGAAACTATTCTGCCAAGACGCTGGCTCCCATCGACACAATGGAGCCTAACCTAGGCCGATGTCACAGCCCATCTGTGCGTTAATAAAGAAAAGAAAGGAGGAAAATAGAATTGCAACTTTTGGCGCGGATAAGTAACTGGACTAATTTCTTGAACGGAAAAATTAATTATGTTGGCGCGTCGCCAAAAGACAGTTGCTCGTTTAAGTTTTGTACAAATACGTTACGAATTTCCAGCTGCTTATAATCGACTTCCGCAAAGGAAATTACTGCTTTCATGCTCGTACTGACGTTTTTTTACTAACTGCCAAAGATAGTTAGATCCTCTGCGCCACCATCACCGATGAAGACCTTGACTTTTTCTCTGCCCTATATCCCAGAGGCTAGAACGCGGTAACTTGGTCAGATATCCATCACTTTAAAAGTTGTCCGGCGTGCGCTCAAGGTTCTAAAGTCTTCCAAAAGCTTAAAAAAACCTACACCTTCTATGTCTTAGGACTTTCAAATTTCTGATATTTTCATTCCAAAGTCAAGTAGTTGGCGGTGTTACACCGTCCCCATCCCCCTAGCGACGATTATATACTAGGTGATATATGGGGCAATCATAAAAACATAATAAAAAACTGTTTATAAATCCATCAACCGCCATAATTGCTAAGTTATTTCAGGGGGAGTTTTGGATTCCATCACATCGGTGACCCGTAATCAAATCTAAAAACTCTTGAACGGCAGTCGTTTATACCTTAAATTCTCGAAAATTCCACACGCAGCGCTCCTCTCCTGGGAGGCTAATGGGGAAACGGAAATCTGTCCAAGTAAAATGAGTGGAACGATTCAAAAGCAATTACCGTGAAGGACTACACGGGGTGGAAATTAATTAATAACCTTATAAATGCGCGGTCTCTTCCGTTTGGGACCTGGGGCCTTTTTGTGAAGTGTCCTTCCAGTGTTTATTATAATTAGTAATTTACAATTTTGAGGCTTAGTGCATTAAAAGAACAATACAATTTGTGACAAGTTCAGAATAATAAATTTGGGTTATGTGTAATTTCATTTAGTTACAAATTACTAACTGTTCTTTATTTCCTCTTTCCTTAAAATCATAACACACATTGGATCCCTATAAACAGCATAAATAATTTTAAAGTTAATATCAGCCGTGTCGTTAGAAGGATTAATTCACTTTCGGTGTTTCGGTTCGGTTGATTTGTGTGTAAAACTTCAATAGCGCAAGTAACAAGAAACAACTCAAGTTTGATTATATTATAAATATTGTATCTCTTTTTTTTCCGCAGAGGAACGCATGTTCACGTCTTCTCAGTCCAGTAATGTGTGGTACTCGTGGCACGTTATAATACCGAATACTCACTAACACTCAATAAAACCGCTGCAGGTGCCCCATCAGGACCGTCATTGGTGAGGTGCCCCGGAACTCCAAATCACACGGCTAGTCAGCCCCAGTTAGTCGGCATAGGGCCGACGCCACCTTCACCGATGGGGTTGTCCAATTTTGTGATTGTCCAATGGGGTGAAGTTCCCATCCTCGCCCTTTGCCCCGTACGCAAAAGCGCTGCGTCCTTTTGCTATTTTGTCCCCACTTCTTACAAGAGGGTTACAAAGAACATCTCCTCCTGATCTTTTGTCCCCTCTTCTTATAATAGAGGCACAAGTTCACGCAGCTGATTAGGAACGGATCCACCGTTCAATTGGCTTCCCCCAAGGTGTCTCGGGTCACCCCAGGCTACTGTCACCGCCTCGACAAGGCTTGCAAAATGGTGGGGAAATATTGTATCCTATTTTAATGTTTATTAATATATTTTTGTAGTTATCTAACGGGTTTTAACGCGATACTTAAAATACTTATTACAAGGTACTGGCAAAGCTTTTAGTAAATACTTTCCTCCACGTTTCGACCGGATTACACCAGCCGTGGAAGAAATGGTCATAGATGGTCACCTACTTCTCATTCGCAATGAGGGTAGTCGCTGCATCGATCCCGCGTCACAGGAGCTGTCATCACTTCCGTCAGTCGGCTCGTGACCACGGCTGGTGTAACCCGGTCGAAACGTCGAGCAAGGTATTTACTAAAAGCTTTGCCCATTACCTTGTAATAAGTATTTTAAGTATCGCGTTAAAACTCATTAGATAACTACATAATGTGTAACAAACGTGAAAGTCTCAAACAATTTTGTTAATATCTGTTATTGGAGCATTTAGTCGATTACGTTAAATAAAGATAGTATTAATGCCTGTAAGGTATTCTATTCTGTAGAAACTTGTACAAGAAGTATGCACCATAGCCGGTCTTATTTATAACTCCCAATTTGTTATGGTAGAGATCTAAGAATCCCCTTTCTCAATTATTTACCACATAAAATTATCGCATATTATTCCTCCTATCTCAGGAATAGGTACCAAATTGTGAGTGTGGTTCTTTAACTGATGTTTACATAATTTTATGCATATTAAAGATATCTCTAATATTTTACTAATAAGGGTATACATTTCGCGTTTTCCAAAGTTATAAATACATAGACAAACAGCCAGATGTGACGTGTAACGACGGTGTTCGCGCAGAAGCGGGCGAATAGTCGCGTGTCATGGCATCCGATGAATTGTAAAAAATGCTGCTGCTGCTGATGATGATGATTATTGAAGGTCTGCAAAAAAATTATGACCAACAAACTGGCAGCAATTTATGTCCACAGTGGTTTATACACAACAGTTAATATCGTTCTGTGGCCACGTCAGTTTATATCATTCTATGACAAACAAACTCACTGCAGTTTATGTCCACAGCAGTTTATACACAACAGTTAATATCGTTCTGTGGCCACATCAGTTTATATCATTCTATGACAAACAAACTCACTGCAGTTTATGTCCACAGCAGTTTATACACAACAGTTAATATCGTTCTGTGGCCACATCAGTTTATATTATTCTATGACAAACAAACTCACTGCAGTTTATGTCCACAGCGGTTTATACACAACATTTATATCGTTCTGTGGCCACATCAGTTTATATCATTCTATGACAAACAAACTTACTGCAGTTTATGTCCACAGCAGTTTATACACAACAGTTAATATCGTTCTGTGGCCACATCAGTTTATATCATTCTATGACAAACAAACTCACTGCAGTTTATGTCCACATCAGTTTATACACAACAGTTTATATCGTTCTGTAGCCACATCAGTTTATATTATTCTATGACAAACAAACTCACTGCGGTTTATGTCCACAGCAGTTTATGTAAAACAGTTTATATCATTCTATGTCTACAGCAGTTTATGTCATTCTATAACAAACAAACTGACAGCACTTTTCACACAGCATTCTACACACAGCTGTTTATGTCCACAGCAGCTCATACACAGCTGTTTATATCCACAGCAGTTTATACACAGCAGCCTATATCCACAGCAGTTTATACACAGCCGTTTATGTCCACAGCAGTTTATACATAGCCGTTTATGTCCACAGCAGTTTATACGTAGAATGATACATTCATTCTGTGTCCGCAGCAGTTTATATCATTTTATAATAATCAAACTGACAGCAGGTTATGTCCAAAATGTTATTTGATATTTTCATTAATATAGTGAGGGAATGTATTCACAAGACAATGTGGGAGCGTATCAAATGGCGATCGTACTGTCGAGGCTCGAGTGGTGTTGTTCAACTATTAAATATTTTTCCAATAACGAGGTCCGTTATAAAGCAGTTATTAAAGCCCATCTACGTATATGTAGACTCCTATGTTCTCTACTGCAGCCTTAGCAAAAAAAACTACATCTAATAAAAATCATTCCAGCTGGATAACGCAATAAATTGACCACATAACGTTTGCGCTGTCCGGAATAGTGGCTTAAAATTTTGGCAACAGGACAGCAGCTCCGCCTGTCGGGTCCAACTGTATTCTCTAATCATCTAGGAAACTATTAAGACATATCTTCATCTTGCAACTTCGACAAAATCAGTCGAATATGCTTTTTTTACAGTTATACCACAAAACGTAGATTTTACTCTCAACATCTCGGAAATCCGTTGCGTCAAAAGTATAATGCTTGTAAACAGAAAGAGGCGGAGAGTGACTCTGTTTTATGCGATGTAGAAAAATTTCCTGTCTGTCCTTTTTCTTAGTACCTGAATTATTGCTTTGGAAGCGATGAGAAGCCCAATACAGCTTCACAGGATAGCTATGAGTGCTCGTCTGGTGACAAGGCTACATTCACGTCGAAAGAGGTACCGATCCCCCCCCTCGCTCTCTCTCTCTCTCTTTCTCCCAGAGATGGGAGATATGCATCCCGATATGAAAGTGTCTGAAAGCGTGTTTGCTGGTGCTCTTCTTTGACTTTCAACCGAAACAACGGGGGACGTGGTGCAGCGCGAGTGACTCCCAGTGTGACATGGAAGGTATCATACTTACAGTCGCCCCGAACTCACTTCCTTGCTCTTTTTTTTACAGAATAACGAGCAATCGGTGCCTTTTTACGACTACCGACGCCCATGAACATCCACTTTCTTACTGTATCCGGATCTATATCAAAGAGTAGAGTAGTAGTAATGGAGCACGTCCTGTGCTCCATTACTACTACATGATACTCTCGTGATACCAATGCAACGACGAACAAATAAATTGCCAATACACTAAACGATTATATACGAAGATTGAGATATATCACAATAAATATATTTGAAAAAATTTCGGAAACTCAGCGCTTGGAACAAAGACGAAGATTTTATTTCTATTCCATGAGCTGCGGCGTTTTCGAATAGCAACCGTTCTCTTTAGATTTTTTTTATTTTTTTATTTTGTAAGGAAATTTATTTATAGCTAATGTTATAAAGAAACATTGGATTGTTTCTTTCTTTTCATTGAATAGGTTACGTAAGCGTTGGAACGATTTGAAAAATCTTTTACCATTAAAATCATCCATTATCTCCGATGAACGTATAAAATATTTTCTTAAACGTTAGAGATCAGTATGAAAGCTTCGATAACGTAACCAAAGAAGCTAAGGTGTAAAAAATGTTAAAGTAAATCCTTGTATAGCTACGGAAATTATTGACAATTAGCTATCCCGAGAGACGTTGTTCCACACACAAGTCCGAAATTAATTTTTTTGTTTGTATTTTCGGAAAATAAATAAATAATCTGCCATATTTTGTAAAATATCCGTACGAAGCCGGGACGGGTTCATTGTGATTATTATAAATATAAATAAAACTCTTTGAATATTCCAATCTATAGCAATGTTTGTAAAAAACATATCCTTTTAATTTGGTGTCGCGGAATCCAATGTCAGACACAGTATACATCGGTATATTTTTTTTTTAATTTTAGGCTGATAAACTATCAGTTGGAGCGTCTTGTTGACTACTGAAGGCTATAAACATCCGCATTAGATTCTATGCCGGTCAGCGAAGCTTTCACTTTACGCTGGTATTAAGTGTGCAAGAAGTAGCCCTCCGGTCGTGCCAGCCCAATTCCGTTGCCGAGGAGGATGTAGTGTCATGCACCATGCGTGGCCTTCTTCTATGGAGCATGGCACTACCACTTCCTAAAATGTATGCTTGTTGTTCTTTCGCACAGATGCTGATGGCGGATTTGGATGAAATTAGGAACGGATTGAGATTACAGTTCAATCACATGAAAATGCTTCCTATCTGTAACAATAAATGGATCTTTTGGAACAGCTCCTAAGCTGGTGAAATCGCGTGGCACAGCGGATGTATATAAAATATGTAATATCGGTTATGATATTTTATTTTTTAATTTCATAGCGTCTGGGTATCAAAGTTCCAATCAATGTAAATAAATTCAAGAACAGGTAGTACCATGTTACATAGGAGGAGGTAGTACCATGCATGGTGCATGACCCTACATCCTCCTATGCAAAGGAATTGCGTCGGCACGACCTCTCGCTCACATAATACCACCGTAAAATGTCGCACTTCATGCGGTTTTTCAGTAGGCGGTGGCCCATTGGGAGGAGAATGAGGAGGGCATCACATCGACATGGTAATTATATGGATGTTCATGGACGTCGGTATTTGTAAAAGGTTTCCATTGATCCTTTACCCCCTATACAAAAAAAAATATTCCATACACTACGTAGCTAGTAAAAGTCGAAAGTTCCCTCGGCAATATTTAGACTCCATCCTCAGATCTACGGAAGACCTTAATTAAATTGTAGACCTTACAAAAAAAGAAGTTCCTAAGATTTTTAAGATTCCCCTCGATTTCTCTGGGGCATCCCCTATCAATAGATCCTTATTTCCTTGAAATTGAGTGTCCTTTCTTTGTAAGTCGTTTGACTGAGACAACTGAAGTTTACTCTTCTGGATGGAAAGGTACACGTAAGCGACGAAGCCGTTGTGTAGACTATTAAATTCGGCCCGTTGCTATATCACGTAATTTTTCTTCACACTAGTCTACCCTAACTGTCTACGGCTAACTGTTCTCCTGAGTGTATGACCACATACACTCAGGAGAACAGTTAGCCAGTTAGAACAGGAAGAGGAAGTATTAATTGACCATTCACCAGGAAGTAGACAATTTTGCAACAGCAGCTACTGCCCGGGATGGGAAACTACTGCGAGTAGCATGAGATTGGTCGTCTTGGCGTTCATTGTAGGAGGCCTATCTCCAAGTGCAGACCGATAAGGGCTTCTAATGATTACAATGATGATTTTGCAATGACAAAACTTTGTAGTCGATGTACAGTTATGGAGAATGCACAATTTGCATTTGCCATAGCAGTAGGTCTCTCCAAAAAAAAAGTAATTTTTAAGATAAAAAAGGCCCAAAAAAGAGGCTGAACACATCAAATCTGCGAGTGTATCGTTTATATTCCCCATCCATCGTTGAATGCTCATTACTTAACCCACGTTCCGGCGATACAGGAACAAAGGCAGATTCGTCCAGGCGAGCGCCTTTATCACAATCCATTACACACGGCCTCAGGGGCCCCGCTCTCCGGGGCTCGAGTAAGCAAACCACCACTGATCTCTATATATGGATAGCTAATGATGTGGCTTGACATTGAAGGCCACTTGGACAAGAATGTAAGAAGTTATTGCCATGCTGTTTCAGAAGAGTTGAACCCGCACAGGGTAGCCTGGGAAAGTATCTCTCGCTCAAATTATATTGTCGGGAAGTCACATTTCTTGCGGTTTATGAGTTGGGGGATGGAGGCCAGAAAGTCTCCGTAAGAATTATACGGATGTGTGGTGGTCGGTAGTAGTTTAAAAAATCCGACAAATTTTTCCTTCCTTAAACTATAAAGCAAATATGAGAAACAAACCACTGAGGAATGAACTCAATCACTGCTTTTGATTTTTTTGTGGAATGAACTCAATCTCTGCTTTTTTTAAATCTAATAATAAAATTCTAATGTGTTGATATTCAACACCATGGGTCGTTATGACCGTAGCGTTAACGATCATCAGCGCCAATTGTTCAAAAGTTTAAAAGTCTACCATTGTCAATACTGTGACGATTCATAATTTTGAGTATACCAAGAACTCTGGAAGTGGACACGCCACCATTTGATTTAGATCTTTCCTTTGCAACAACTTCCAGTTGTTAGTCATACTTTTTAAATTCAACTCCTTGTCTCTCTATCCATGAAAGTAGATCAGTGGACAAACTAAAACCGTCCCATACAAAAATAAACACTTCGCCACCGTGCTAATGCTTATATTTTATAACGAGGTCACTTAACCGATATTGTATTTTGTTTACAGTCATCACCATTGCTGCATTACAGCTAAGTTGGGTCGGCACGGTCGGGCGTTACCTACCTGTCACTCACGTGGTATCCTCTTTAAAGTGTTGCTTATGCTGACACGTTTTGTGCTGTTGTGAGTAACTTAGCCCGCTCGGGGAATGGGGTGAAAGAAACGAATACATATGTATATGCAGATGTTAATGGGCTTTAGTAGTTCTCGATTGGCTCCTATTATACGTTTGTCCCCTATGCTATAAAAAATATAAATGTCGTCGACACGATAGAGGAAGTACCTCTAACTCATATTATAGTACCAAAGTGCGAAGACGGATACACGACAACATACCCTATTTTCTACCCTCTATCCCAATCGGGTAAAAGCGAAGTACGACTGATGATAACATTAAACCTTTAAAATGCGGCTTAAAATATTACCTAACTAAATCAAACGTTTTTTTAACAATTTTATTACAATTGGTGACCAAGAGCACACGATAAACAGGTCCTTATTTACAGAACATTGTGTCTGTTTAGCTCCAGATACACATTGATTGAGGGAGGACGGAGCTTCCCCCTCGTGATAGTCCAGGAGCTGGGAACAGATTTCTATAGCCAAGTTACTCGACGATATCTTGTACAAGTCTTCCAAGCAGTACATCGAGAGCATTATGTACGTCTGCTACCGCTTCGATTGCTTAAAAAAACGAATGAATGCTTAGAGTAAAATTTGTTATCTCCAATATTTCAAATTATTTCCCTCCAGACTGACAATTCCACAGCTATACCATGCACAATTGTACCCGACCGATCGAGAAGCTGACCTCCACCAACATTTTATCAGTTCCAATTTCAAAACCTAGTATTTTTATTTTTTAAACGGGTAATTTGACATTTTTTGACCATATATACCACCCTCCATCTATTAATTAATTAATTAAATTAAAATATAAAAAATTAACATATCTAACACGCGTAACACGCGGACAAACCGCCTCGTTACCCTCTGAGTCAGCCGGTCGTTAAATAAAACATTATACATGGTATCTAAGATCAACCGTTGCGTAAACCTACTACGCGTTAGTAGGTTATAATATCCGGATCTCGGCTTAATGTCAGCTCATGGACTATGCGAAAACTACTAGAAAGTAAAAGATGAACCGTATATTTCAACGCGGTCACGTCTGAATGAACAAACATGTGTATGTTGAATATTAATAGTTCTTGTCGTTGCTTTTGTTACTTCTTAATGTGTTTGTCTTTGCTTCGCTCTATTATCTGTGGCGCGTAGAGAATTGTCGGTGAACTTTTGTATGGTATTTTGGTTAACTGCTCATTAAAAAAAGTGTGTGCGTACTTACGTCCACGCGTTAGAAGTTACACTTCTTTGGCGTAACAAGAGAAAAACTGAAACGTCGACTATAGCCAACTTCAGGGTGTCGGTTTTGCGTGACGGTGAGCGTAAACGTAAAAATTTACTCTCATAATTTTTCTCTGACTCGCCAAAAAAGTGTGACTTCAAGTGTCGCTGTATATAATTCAACATATGTTCTACCTACCCAGAATTTCTTATTGTCTCTGGATTGTACGTCACAATAAACTTATCTATAATATTGAATGCTATCATCCATTTCCATAGACCTCCACACTCCAGAGGTAGTATTGCTTAGCTGTATTGCAGTGGAATTGAGATAGCACAACCGCGGATCTGCCACCCGCTCACAAGCTACGTTTTCAAAGGGATAACTTTGCTGTCGTGTTTTGTGCGGTTTGTGAGTTTTCGAAACCCGACGGCCCATTAGAAAGGTGGAGGGGAGGACATATCTGAATAGTGGCTATGTGTGTAATGACCGTGGGTAATCGTTAAAGGGCTCCAAATTTCTCGGTTGTCTACGCATCACAGCTGGAGCTTCCGTATTCTTACAAGCAGCATAAAATGGACGGCCCATATCCTTCACTTCACGAGCATACTTAAGAGCGCAAAGTTATACAAACGTGTGTGCATTAGACCACATGATTGAAGTAAAACCCACGTAACTAAACTTTATTTCATGAGAATGAAAAAAGGAAAGAGAGAGAGTATATGTGTGCGCTCCTCTCGCTATCACTTCTACGGTAATAATTGGATCGGAACTATCCATGTCTTTCAACATACTAACTTATATCTTCGTCTCATATTGCCTTGGTTTTTTTCTACCATACATACATACATATCATACATTCATTTTGCTTAAAAGAATGTAGCTAATTTATAGAAGAATTCTTTGTTAATCTGTAACCTGAACTAGGTTACTTATAACCATCAAATCTACACCTAATCATCGGCGACATCCTTTAAGATGCTCTCTGCTGGTCGTTTCACAAAGATCGCCACAGATCTTTTGCATCCTGCCACTCTCCACGATCTAAAGATCGTGGAGAGTGGCAGGACTGACTTTCTGACATAGTTTTCTTAGTAATATAAAGGCAGCAAACGAATAGCCGGAGTCTTTGGTCACTACCGTCGTAAATGGACTTCCACATAATTGGTGTGCAGATGCGTTGCCTTCCTTCGCTCTCCTCTAATAAGACTACTCACAGATCAAATAATATGCGAGAGCTAGAGATACATTGCCACTACCTATTCTAAACAGGTAGGTACGTAAAGATCAAAGTTACGTCCCAATTATTTACATAACCATACCCCACTTAAGCACACTTCTAAAGATGAAGTTGGTCCGGCGCAAACTTGCGGATTTCCAAACTAGAACAGTATTTCGAGTGTTGGATGTTGGAGGAATCCGAACTGGGATTAAAATTAAATATCTTCGGTGTGGTTATTTAAAACGATCCACAGTTTCACAATTGCGGTTGGAAAGTTCCTTGGGAAATTGTTACGTTATCTCCGGGATTAAGGAATGAAGGAATCCTCGAGAGAATGATGCGTTGATGATCGTCACTGGTGCTTGAATCCATAATATAATATATTACGGATGATATATCTATACTAATAATATAATATGTTACGGATGATATATCTATACTAATAATATAATATATTACGGATGATATATCTATACTAATAATATAATATATTACGGATGATATATCTATACTAATAATATAATATATTACGGATGATATATCTATACAAATAGTATAATAGAGTTTGTTCGAACGCGGTACTCTCAGCGACTATTGGTCAGAATTGAAAAATATTTTTGTGTTGAACAATCCATTTATCAAGGAAGGCTAAAGGGTACATACCATGATGTTACGACAAATAATACCGGAGCTATGCGGGTGAAAACCACGGGGTAAGGCTAGTCTGACATAATACGTGAAGGTTTTATATCTACATATATATATATATTATTAGTTATATATATATATAAGTATAAAAAACAAAGTCCCCGAAACTGTGTGAATCATTTTCTCAAAATATACTGACCGCATTTTCCTGCGGTTCGCACCTATGAACAGAGCTTTTTGTTGGCTAGGATAGTTTTAGTGTATAATTTAACCCCACTTATTGATGAGTAAAGCCTTTTTTATACATTGCATAATAGGCCAAACGAGAAATCGGAGCCTTTTGATTACTATCGACGCCCATGGACATTCGCAAGATTGATGTTGCGAATGTCCAAAAATGATTTGTGCCATGCACCAGGCATGGCACTACGTCTCCCAACAGCTGGGGTTGATTGCATATACATATTCTAATTCTAATCGAATGTTAAACCTCACACTTAAAAACAGCGGCATCAGCCGACTCGTGCGCCCATTATGCTATAAAATAATATTTTACAGTGTTACCACTGCAAGCTACGAGTCCGAGTTTCAGTGACAACCGACGCCCGTCCCTGAAATGGATAGGCAGATGTGTAATTCTGCACATCAAATCTACCTCCCATAAGCCAACGGACCACAATCGATCACATACTAACAACACGAAACACGTTAACACGATGAGCGATTTGAAGTGAACCTTAGGTCATGTTAACTCAATTCGACTGCAAAGCGGCTTGGCACTACCAATCAAGTACTTTGCTCCGTCGAATATAGCCAGTAAGCCTAACGCAGCCGATATTCATATAGCATCACTGAGCTTAGTTGAACAAGCGTGCGAGGGTTCAGCTGATATAATACGGCCCGCCGTTTCCGGTAATGGCTCCACATCTTTATTTTCCGCATTGGAGCCTCGATATAAAAGATATTAGATACTGTCAGACGTCACCGTTCAATCCCGATCTCACTTTTTACCGTCCACATTTTTATTTCGTGGGCTTACTCGTGTGTGGCACAAGGCATAGACGAGAGACTAATGTCGATGGCGCATTTGGCAAACTAGTGATAGACCATATAGTCATATTTTTGTTAGCGAATATATTAACATTAAATAGTTAGACTAAAACCTTCCCCGGGAATCGGTTAATCGACTGGTGAATACAACACGAAAAGTCATTCAGGAGATTTTGCTGAAGCAGCCATTGGGGCCCTTATTTTTAATATGTTAGCAATCCGCCCCGGCTTTGTCCGTGAATAAGAGGAGCAAATTATACTCTTATACCTGGCTCGACAGCGTGCTAGTTTACCAAATAGGGCGGAAAAAACTTTTGATCTTCGAAAATGTTAATCAATAGAGCTCCTCGAGTCCTAGTAAGTCCGCTAAGGGATAGACGTCACAGTCATATTGGAATCAATAGAGCTCCTCGAGTCCTAGTAAGTCCGCTAAGGGATAGACGTCACAGTCATATTGGAATCAATAGAGCTCCTCGAGTCCTAGTAAGTCCGCTAAGGGATAGACGTCACAGTCATATTGGAAACGTTCCGCGCCACAAAACAGCCCAACGTTGGATCGTCGTCAATAACGTCCGGCTATCGACCTCGCCCCTTTCCCCATGATCACATTGTGTCAGAGTCGACATAAATTTTAAGTGTATATTTAAAATATGCTCTTTTTTACATATTTTAATAACTTTATGGAGTCATATTTATCCTACCCACATCCGTGACCTCTCTTTCCTTCGGCTGAATGCAATCACCATCATCATCATTAGCCAAAATACCTAATAATATAAAGCTGAATAGTTTGGTTGCTTGAAATTAGAAAAAGAAACCTCATTATGTCGAATAGTGCATTTGTCCAGGCTATATGCCATGACGCCACGAGTAATCCTAAGTCTGGAGTTACGCCTACAAAACCACGTGAAAAAATCTAACAAATGCCACATTACGCTGCCGGCTATCACTTGCAGCAGCACATAATTTCTCGAAGTCTGAACGTACGTAATGTCAATCGTTCCCCAAATTGGATTGATGTAATACCATCTTACGTTCCCTGTTCGAAACTCCATGGGTCATTTTGTATTCGTTTGCCTTTCATTGCTGTACATCATTTGTTTCATTTTGCCCTTTTGTCCTGGGAATATGAGATTTGCAGGAATTTCCACCATTCGAGGTGATATTACAAAATCAGCCTATTTTTGACTTTACTGAGAAATATCAAAGCTCGTCATGATAGTCATATCATGACGAGCTTTGAGTCCAGTACCCAGAACTATAAGGACACGCTACCACTGGACGTATCACCAAAGCTGAATACTATGTCAACCAAAGCTCAGTTTTGTAAGAGGCAGTGCCATGCTACATTCCATCTGAAGCAATCTGTCCTTCACATGATACCACCATAAAGTAACAGCTATGCTGTTACGTTTCGGTTTGGTTTGTGAGTAACCGTTAGCCCATAGGAAGGGAGGAGGAAAGGAGGGAATGCATCTGCATACCAATTTTACGGATACCCAAGCGTCGGTAGCCGTTAAGTGTCTTAGATTACACGTTTATCCCCTATAATAAAGAAATATGCAGCTACGTTGTAAACCGTATTTTCTATTTACATACCAACATCAAGGTGTGTTCTATACTAGTACCTGAAGTTGTAACACTCTTATGTTCAAGTGATGATACTAATATGTCAATAAATCATGCATTAGATCTCTTTCCCACTGCATCATCTGGCATTCTTTGTGACATTCAAATCCAAATCAATTCATTCCAATTGTAGTTTCAAATTTGTCCAACAACATTTGCATGGTTGGTCCCAACGGGCCACCGGCTACTCACAAGCCACAGAAACTCAATAGTATAATCATCACTTATAAGACCGTACCAACTAAACGTGTTTCTCACCTATGTATATATATTACCTCTACCTAACGGTACTAGGCTCACCTGTAGTAACATCCTGATACTACACTTTATTATGGCGTCGAGAAATGTATTTTCCTTCAGTCTTCGATGGGATCCAACGACTAGCGGCACCAAAGCTCTGAATGTTCAGCATTCCTTATAACCAGACGGGGCGGGTGGGTTGCTCCTTTTTGCTTCTAAAGTAAATATCAAATGTACTATTTAACACAAAGCCACATTACTCAAAATGCAGGGGTAGGAATTTCCCGTTGGAACCCTTTGTCAGAGTTAATTAATTCACT
>JAFELO010000240.1:460368-476441 GCA_017140195.1 Eumaeus atala | reverse complement strand
GTTTTGTGCATACGAGTATATATCAGAAAATATCCGTATGTCAGTAGTAGATAGGTCATAATCTTGTCTTGTGGTGGCGTGATCTCTTGCCTGCAGACCCGGGACCCTCCATTAATAGCGGCTGAAGGCCCTACGTCCTAGTAATGGAGGCCGCTAGTAAGGGAGGTTCCCGGAGGACCCCTATGGCTTCAGTTAGTTATTTCTATCCAATTGCCGAGTCCAACATAGGTCTGAGGGCCTACCCGGGTTCCCAGGTATCATGCGTAAATGCATTCCTCTTGGTCACCAAAAAATGGTGGCCACTAATAGCAAGAGATCGGTCATATTAGCATTCGTTAATTACAATTTCAGTAAGTTTTTTGTTTTTTTTTTTTCTGGATATTTTTCTACATATTGGTTATTTCCAATGAAATCTATCATAACTGACAAGACATATATCAGTTATTCTTTCTGGACAAAAAATATATATGTTCTTTTAATGATTAGTATCTATATCCCGTTGGCCCTTCAGGGGGAGGGGGGAGGGGAAAGGAGCGCAACGTATTGGCATAGTAGTTATGCTGATGTTCATGGGCATCGGTAGTTGTAGAAGGCTCTGATTACTCGTTTGTCCCCCTATACTATAAAAAGCTAAATTGTAACAAACATGCATCAATACTCACAAACATTCTCATTTATTTTATTAGAAGAATAGGATAGGATCTAAATTTCTGATTACTAAGATATGTTTCAAAGCAGTTTATTATTTATGTAATCTATATGTTAATAGGTGGAGATAAAAAATGCCCATCCCTTTTCAAACAATTGCGCGAATCGAGAATCTGATATTTGCTATAGTTAAGAATATATGTGGAGGTGTGCAGAAGATAATTACTCATGTATTTGTGCTTCGATAACTTTTTCTTTCTTCTGTTATTTCTGTTTGCGTCACTCATTTTACAAAATGGAAACATCGCATCATTTACTAGTTCCGCCGTGGCACTAGTGCTTCAGAAACGACTCGAAGTATGAATGATGTGTATTGCGGTCGTGTTGCGAAAGAAAACACGGCTCCTTTTAGTTTCCAACGTTTTCGTTCTGGAAATTTCAAATTGCAAAAAAAATGCAGAACAAGCCCCGTGGTCAGGCTTAGATCCAAGTTGATAATGAAGAGTTGAAGGCTATTGTGGAAGCGGATCCATCGCAAATCACGTCCGAGTTATCTGCAGGCTGCGATGTTAGTGCTAAAACTGTTTTAATTCACTTGAAGCAAATTAGGAAGATTAAGA
This sequence comes from Eumaeus atala, assembly GCA_017140195.1. Classification (NCBI taxonomy): domain Eukaryota; kingdom Metazoa; phylum Arthropoda; class Insecta; order Lepidoptera; family Lycaenidae; genus Eumaeus; species Eumaeus atala. Next base: position 475,173 of record JAFELO010000240.1, on the reverse strand, counting down.
AGCCTGTAAGGTGGGTACCTCATGAATTGACTGAAGCAAACCGGCAAACGGGCATCGACTGCTGTCTTACATTACGAAACCGGCACAATAATGAAGGTATTTTACAGGTTACCTGTTATGAAAAATATTTTTTTACTATAATCGGAAGCACTCAGCGCCCAACCAGCAAAATCCTGTCCCAAGCGAAAACTAACCTCAAAAAATTTACTTGTAAGCGATTGGTGGTCTAGCCCCGGTATTGTTTATTACAATTTAAACAAATCTGGCCGGACTATTACGGCTGATGTCTATTGTCAGCAATTGCAAACTATGATGGAAAAGCTAGCGGCTAAACAAGTGGTCAAACGCTCCACGGCACTGGTGCTTTACGACTACGCTAGACCACACACTGCGCAACAGACGGTTACCAAATTAGAAGAGCTTCAACTGGAAAGACTATGACATCCTCTGTACTCCCTTAACCTTGCTCCAACGATTACCATTTTTTTTTCGAAATTTGCATAATTTCTTGCAAGGGAAATTTTTTTATTGATTCCCGTCCGACTGGTTTTTTGGTAAGTGGAAGAGTGAAATGCCTATAATAAAACTGCATAGAAAGCAATGGCTCACGTTTTGATTACTGAAGTATGTTATATTAAAAAAATATTCGACTTCCCATATGAAACGTATATTTGTAAGCACTGCTTGAATTGAGGGATAAATATTACATAATAAAAATAGATTAAAATTTTTATAACGAATATTGTGTGATGAATTCTGTACATCTAAACATCACTCTCTGAATCGTAAAAATTATAATAATAATCGGCGGTCAGTCCTTTGATTGGCTAACGGCGAATCGTAGGATAATATAGGGCGGAAACTGTCAAGCGGAAGCAGTGTCATTATTTGAATATCGTTCCTTTGGATAGATTTAATTTACCATGTTTTGGGTTAAATACACAGTTGAACTATATACATTATCTATTGTTCTTTTATATGTATGTTTATAATAACAAACCTGTCATCTGTGTAAATAGTGTACAAGAATTATTAAATTAATAAAATAGAAAAAAGATCTTACTTAGATTTCTACATGATTATTATTAATGATTTTATGTCAAGAATAAAATGATATATCACGAGTGAAACTGAGAAGTGATACAACGAAAAACTGGACGTCGCATGTGTAATGGCGTTCCTAGCCTACACATAAAAAATCAATAAAATATTCAGTTTAGTCACAAAACATTCTTTCATTTTTACAAATATCAACACGATGTATCCTATTGCGAAACCGAAGGTGAACGACACTTGCGCGCACGATATGGGTAGGGTTCCAGGGTTAGGAGACAGGGGCTAGCCCCGCGGAGCGCAACGAGCGGCGCATCCCGGCGGGCTGGTGACTTACACATGGTGTAATAAAATTAAATTATTTTTGTCTGATTTAGTTTGTTTGAATTTTTTTTTTTTTTTTTTTTTGTTTTTTGTTAGTAAATATTTGATCGTTTTTAAATACATGCATATACTAGTACTAATGCTTTTCTTTTTTTTCAGTTTGCGTGGCATTACGAAGGTTGATTGAAAAGTACTCCGCCTAACAGAGATTCGTTCAATTCCAAAAATCAAATCTGCCTATAATATTTAGTTCAGTTCAGACTACTTAATTGTGTGACGGTCGATATTTAGTTGCGATTTTTATATTTTTTTTAACAAAGCAATCGGACATAGTTTCTGTAAATGGAGCTAATCGAGCTGCGTGCCGTCATTAAGTACCTCCTAAAGGCTATCCCCAAAGCCATCCATGATTATATGGTCAATACCTCAGTATTTGTCTTATTCATCCGTCAAAAAATGGATAGCAGAATTCAAGCGTGGTTGAGAGTGAGAAAGATGAACCCCGCTTTGGAAGGTCTTCGACGTTCACTACTAACGAAACTATTTTAAAAAATGTGCTTGATTTAATTGTGGGAGAACGAAGATTGAAAATTGGAGAGACAGCCGAGATTATAGGCAACTCTTGTGGCCAACGCATTAGGTTTCCACAAGGTGTCTGCGAGGTGGGTTCCGCGACTGCTTTAAGTTGAACTAGAAAGGACGCGATTGACTGTTTTACGTGACTGCTTGAAGTTGTTTGGAGCCGATGCAGACTATTTTTTGAATTGGTTTGTTACAATAGACGAAACACTGGCGTACAGTAATGAACCCATCATTACTGCACGCCAGAAACAAAACATCATTCGGAACAGTGGAGAAGATCTGATTCACCACCCCCTAAAAAGATTAAGGCGATTTTGTCGGCAAATAAGGTAATGGCTTCAGTATACTCTGACTTAAGGTTGTGATTATGATTGATTATCTTGAAAGGGGTCAGACTATAGACTCTTATTAACACTGTTTCCGACTACGTCGTATACGAGACGAAATAAAATAAAAGCATCCAGGTATGCTCAAAAGAAGAGCTGTGTGTCATAAGGATAACGCCCATGTTTACACGTCTGTGCAATCAACGGCAGTAATCCACAATTTTGTCTTTGAACTGTCATCGCACCCGCCTTATTCACCTGATTTGGCACCGTCTAACTCCTTTCTGTTTCCTAACCTAAAAAGTAAAAAGGTCAGATTTCTTTCAGCGGTCTAAATGCTTTAAATGGGAGATGGCAAAAGTGCACCGAACTTGACGGTGATTATGTAAAAAAAAATAAAAATATTGACTTAGTTGTATTTGTTTATTTTCCTAGCCGAACATTTTTCAATCCACCATCGTATCTCCACTTTGTATAAGCAACTTGGGAAAATTGTCGAGAAAAAGTCTTGTTAAGCTTTTTGCAATCTCACTCCCATCCCATACACGTGCGTGATAAGGAACTCCATTCCAAAATTTTTATAATAATGTCAACAAGCGAATTTAATTTAATTTAAAAGAATACATAAGCTGAATACATAATACTAGGAAACAGTAATTTTCACGAGTACATTTAAATTTTTAATTCAATTCACCCGAGCGTCTTATCTCGGCGCGCTCTTCTCTATTCAGAGGATATACTTTTAAACCTAATTATAATTTAACCTTACCTATAAGTTGTAGTTTATTTATTTATATACAATGTAAAATATATTATTGCAGTCGAATTAGATCGGTAAGATTGGTCAGGTAACCTCGCCTTTTTTTATTGCTCTGTGCTGACGGAAGTGTCCAGAACAGCTTCATCGGTTTCTCAAAGACACGGAGGGCGACGGTCTAGGTGTGATTGTGGTCGATAGGGGGACAAACCCGCCCACCCCTCTCCTTTCCCGCAGATGGGAAGGATGCATCTCTGTAGTTATTTAAGATTATCTAAAGTAACTATTATTATCTTGTCCGAGGAGGCTGGGTCCCCTCGCCCCCCACTCTAACGAGAGGGGCAACTCACACGCGGCTACATAATGAAGCCTTAAAGTGACAGCTATGCTGTCACGTTTCGTGCGGTATGTGAGCTTCCATTAAACCGTATATATACGAGTCCGGCTCGCTCTAGGCCGGCTTTTTATAACTGTGGTTGAATTTCGATCACTGGTCGACTGCTATAGATTAACACTGAAACTATAAGATGCCGTTCCGCTAATTAAATTAACATAACAAAAATTAAGTAATTTTTACGTCTACGCAGGTTTAACTACCATCGCACCGGATCACAAAGGTAAACAATTCTTTGGATATCATAATGAAACTTGTCATAATATCAAAACTTTATTCGGTTTATGGGGTATAAGAGCTCTCTTTAATAGTCTAATTGTATTCAAGTCAGATATAATAAGCGAAATGGAATTCAAAATGATACCGAAAGTAGGATTACATTTTATTTTATTACAATTGTAGTAAGGTGTAGTGGCATGCTGCATTGCAGCCTAATAGGGTACGATCCGAGGGGAGGTACCTCTCGCTCACTGGACACCGCCGTAGTGTCACAGATATGGTGTCGCGTTTCGTTCGTTTTGGGAGTAGCAGGTGGCCCACATTGGAGGGGAGGAGGAAAGGAGGGCAACGCATATGAATGACAATATTCTGGCTGTCTATGGGCGTCGGTAGTCATCACAAGGTTCCTATTGCTCGTTTTCCCCCATATTATAATAAAAAACAAGCCTTTAATAAATTACATTTGTTTCGGGCCGTAAGCATCTGCCTATATTATATACAGGCGTGTTGCCCTTCTATCGCCTTCCTTATTTAATAGGCCACTGGAAACTTCTGTACCGCACGAAACGTTATACTTGCACTTACCTACCTATAATACCGGGGTATAATATGAGTAAGGCTTGGCCACATTCCGCTGCAGTACAGAAATAACAATATCTCCTATAAGAGTCGAAATAGAACCCCGTACCATTAGGCTCATAAATTCCCAAATGAGTCATAATATAATGAATATTATAAATATGATGGATTCTTTTGTTTCAACGCGCCAATCTCAGAAACTACTGGCCCGAAGTGAAAAATTGTTTATATGTTGCATAGTCCAGTTATCGAGGAAGACCATAAAGTATATGCCATGAGACTATGACTGATGGGACCCGAGTTACGCGGGTGCAATTGCTGGGGGATGCTAGTGAGTCATAAACACTTCGATTTCGCACGATTTCAATTCATAATACTGGGATTTGTGTGGGGTTGAGCGGGGATAGAAGAATGAACATATCGTGTACCTCTCTTAAATCGTTACAAAACGCGACAGCATAGTAATCGCTTCACTCTGGCATGAAGGTAGTAAAAGGTCCTACCGTACTCGTTCTGTTCAGCATATAAAAGTTTTTTTAATAGTATAGTGGGACAAATAAGCAATCGGAGTATTCTTACGACTACCGATGCCCACGAACATCAATGTGATTACCATGTCGATGCGTTGCTCTCATTTTAGCCTCCCCCCCCCCTTTAGGCCACCGACTACTCACAAACCGCACGAAACGGGTCACCGAAGATGTTACTTTACACCGGTATCATGTAAGCGAGAGGTACCACCCCGGTCGTGCCGGCCCAATTCCGCTGATGGCGCTACCCCTTACTAAACTACTTACTATTGTAAAGCCCAGTCCACGATTATAATGTTAAACTAGAATAGATCTGTTTGGGCAGGGATGGGAGAACAAACATGTGCACCCGTGTTTACTCGGTTAATTACTCGCAAACAACTTCTTTTCAGGCGGAAAATCAATCCGAAGCGTCGCAGCCAGTAACCCGTCACTTACATAAAATCGTCATTATCCAAGAGCCAGTGATACCGACATGATGAGACGGAACGCTGAACACTACGTAAATAAGCTTTGCGCTGGTTCTTGGCCCTCTTTTGGGAGAAAAGGGGGCAATAGGTATCCAGGTGTAAAGGGTAATCTTTTAGGTAAATCTTGAAAAACGCTTATATGCGCTGTCACCTGTCCTGCTTTTCGGTGGTGTCACACTGTAGTACTGTAAAAACGTAAGCTACCGCGAATACAATTGACCTCTGGTCCTGACCAAATCCCGAAACTTGTCGCGGTGATAGGCCATCATGACAAGGTTTTGTTTTCTCCTTTGGTGAGGTGTCCCGGAACAGCAAATCATCAGGGCACCTCGACGGTAAGTCAACGCCCTAAAAGGGCCGACGTCACCTCCACAGATAGGGCTGTCTGTACCACAGGACAACCCCACCAACTTTGGGACAGTACAATGGCGCGAGGTTCCCATCCTCGCCCCTTGCCCTTTGCGCAATAGCGCCGCCTCAATGTGTTCTCTTCTGTCGCTTTTTCTTACAAGAAGGGTACAAAGAGCATACACCTCCTCAGTTCAATTAGCTCGGTTTAATTAGCGCTCAAGGTGTCTCTGATCACCCCAGAGTAACGAGCTCCACCGCCACGACAAGGCTCGAACCACGGTGGAGAAATCTTCTGGCCCTACGGAATCATTGACTATCTTAATATAATATAACTAGCTACACGGCATGGATTCGCTCGTTAGGAAATTCTTTACAGATAGAACGTCCTTGTGAATCGTTCTATCCATCGCCCTTGTTCCGTACATTTCGATAAAATGGATTACATACATACAGCTTCTGGGAATTTCATTTTATAATAAGTATGGATATAAGAATCATTGATCAACGTAATTAACACAACCCAAAGAGAAAAGGCGATACAAAATATTTGACATGTGCCATTCTATATTGGAAACAAGTGCTGATAAGTTTCATATTTTTGTAATGAGAAAAGTTTTGCAGTCGCAGGCTCTTATACTATCAGCAAAAGCCTCGATTAAAAGAGACGGGTGATGTAAGTTAAAAAGGAACAAAACATATTCCAGTTTTGAAAGTGCAAGCGTTTTAGTTTGCGATTTTATTGAGATACGGAATTAGAAGTTAAATTGCTTGCTATTTGTCCGGCGATTCGAGCAAACATTCTAACAGAACGTTCGACAAATAGCTGGGAAACTTTACATAGGACAACGGATAAATGGGCATTGAGCAGTCGCTGGCGCTATGTTGCAAATGATTACTGTAGCTCCAACGCCTCTTGAATATCCTAATAATAATAAAAATGCGAAAGTGTATTTGTTATTAACAAACGTGAAAACAACTCAACGAAAGTGTATTTGCTATTAATAAACGTGAAAACAACTCAACGAAAGTGTATTTGTTATTAATAAACGTGAAAACAACTCAACGAAAGTGTATTTGTTATTAATAAACGTGAAAACAACTCAACGAAAGTGTATTTGTTATTAACAAACGTGAAAACAACTCAACGGATTTAGATGATGCTCAACACAGCAGCGAATTATAATTTAAAATAACTTAAATAGTTTTTATATGCACAAAACGCAACAGAGTGGCTGTACTCTAAAAGGAACTAACTTTATTTGTGAGGCAGTTAGGTACATTGTCATTACAATTTTTAAACAAAAGTACAAAATAATATAGGTAAAGAAGGATAAGCGACAATAGGGAAAAGAATATATAAAAATAAAATATATAAAATTGACATTATAACGAAATATTAATTTACAAATTAAATATAGCTCACAAAAAAGGTGAAACCTCAGCGTTAGTTTTTATTGATAGTCCTAACGCTGATTTTCAGGAACACCCTTTAAAATGAAACTACTTTTACGGATTTCGCTGCGGTTTATTTAATTATTTATGTAGCCCGACATTTCGGAAGCTTTACAGCAACCATGGTCACGGGTATATTCCGTAAATATATCCGTAAAAGTAGTTTTATTGTAATGACTAGCATTCGCGTAAACTTAAGACTTCAACATCCTTTAATTTCGCGTTTCGGCAATGTATCAAGTTCAACCAAGCTACCACCTGTCATACAAAGTTATTGTGTAAGACCACACCCAGAGGGGTACCAAACCAGGAGGTGCCTGCCTGTTTACATTATAATGCAGCAATGTCATTACTATCGGTTAGTTTAGACTCAACGTCCACGCGCGAGTAGTAACACCCACCCGTGGTGGAGGGGGGGACGGTTCCCACCAGTCATGATAGCTTAACGAGCTCTTCCAGACCCGGCGATAACGCAAGGCCCACTTTAACTGCCGTGGGCAGCTCCCTTGATAGAAGGGGTGAGGAGCCTATCCTCTCGGCCGAGATAATAATAGTTTCTTAAAGCCTAAATAACTATCGGGATGCATCCTACCCATCTATTGAAAAGAGGGGGGCCTGTCCACCTATCATCCACAATCTTACCTAGACCGTCGCCCGACATGTCAAATATAGAAACCGATGAAGCTACACAAGTCCTGACCAGCATATAAATAACAAATTACATTATTTTGGCCGATGTTGCATTTACGAATTACCAGGAGCAAAGAAAAGCATAGCACGTTTCATTGTTGGCTAGTACAGATTCAATAAAACTGATATAAAACTTGCAAAGGTGAAATAAAATTCAAGAGTATAGACACGCTTCCCGACGCTCGTGTTTCCAGTGATATTCACCCACTTCTCATACTATTTGGAATATCAAATTTCACCAATATCAAGCCTTTGTTGTACTACAGAAGATTCACCTACTATTTTATAATACTAAAACTAAAATAAAAGATACGTCTGCTATAAAATTAAAATGAAATACAATATGTGAAGCCTTTTCATTACAATGTTATATATAGACAGCGACAGAAGTTAATCTTAAAGCATAAAACAGTCAAGCAAAAAATATTTATTCGAATAATGTATAACTCGTACAAATATTACAAAAAATGTTTAGCAACCGATAGGAAAGAAAGATAAAGGTAAAACGTTAAATACGACGGACTTAAGACGTAGTGATTTCCAAACGGATCACCGTACACACACACGGCAAATTTTTGACCCAACATAATTCGATAATGCAGACCGTGATCATATCTCATTCTTATCGTATTTTTAGATATAATATCATCTGTTGACCACTCAAAATGATTTAACAAAATAACTGCACCAGTTTCTTCGACACCCGTCAAGCTTTTTTACGTATTGTTGCGTTGTAAAGCCAGAAAAGTGGCAATTTATAGTTACCAATACTATAGTATTAGTGGTGGTTCATTTAATATGAAATAAGAAGAATATACGCTCGCAAAATTAAGTTTGTTAACTCGTTCATTCATGTGTCTTTGTTTGGTATGGAAACTTATAGGTACCCACTACCGACAAACACTGGGACAGCTTGTTTTTGTAATTAGAGGTAAGGACCTCTAGTCCAAGGGGACTGAGAGCTATAAATTCAATATCAGGCTGTATCGAAGTCATGGTCATAATCGACCTAAATTATAAAAATGCGTATAAATTAAAAATGTATTTCAATAGAACGGTGCAAATGTATTAAAAGATTGTTATCTATTTAGTGACCAGAATCGCTTGGGCATATATATATAAAGTACGAAAAATCATGTGTGTACGTTCACTGTACGTACATTTTTTATCATTATTGCCTGCTGTCTTTTTGGCCAGTATTGAATTTTGGCACCTTTCATTTGGCGTCAAGACATATCATGCGTCACGTAATTTCTACCATGACCAGCAGCTATTGCTTGAGCAATCTTATAAGCGTTGTCTCTGTTACTTTAGGTCTTTGAAGGAACGGTATATAATTATAATCATTTTCAGAATAGAAAATAAAAATGTTTTCATTAAAAATATAATTATAAAAACTTTGAACGTGAACTAAGAGTATGTGATTATATTTTCGTCCTTTAAATGATATTATATATGAACTGATACTGGATGATGAGAGTCATTTGCTGACTAGCACTATGTATTTGAGTTTAGTCCTGACTCAGGTTTGAACATATATACTGACTTAGTTATGTTAAACTCAAATTTGTATGTACGTTACAGATGGTTTCATTACTTATCTGTTACGTTTCTCAGTCTGGCGTATGTGTCAGGCTAGGCTATGCCAGGAATAGTATATATATAATACAGGTCATCGCTATAGACACAATTCTGTACACTACGTTACCTACGGTGCTGATGACAGATGACTGTGTCTCGTAACATTATCTTATCCATCAAAACCAAGTTTAGTCCATAACAGGTAGTGACCTGACATGGTCAGCCCTACTTTTTCTTTTCTTATCTTTTATTATGGTGGTATAAGAAACGTGACAAGAACATGACTTTGTAATATTTTTGTAAATTTATTTAACGGGGTAAAATGTATTAAAATTGAATGTTAAGGTATCTGAAGCAATTTTAATGAGATGCTCAATCCTCCAGTGGGGTCCAGTCAAAGTCTAAAAAGTTTAGGACTAAATCTTCTTTTTATTTTATATCATAGTTTAAATACAATTACAAAATTATTTTATCCTGAGTTTATAAATTGTAATGTAGGTGTACTGTTCTTTCATAAATTATCCAGGCAGAGCCGGTACAAGTTGCTAGTATTACATATATAATTATCTCCTATACACATCTAAATACCCACAGTGTATGTAATTACTTTTACGCCTGTCTATCACTTAATCATGTGTTTCACTATTATTAATATATATGTATTGCTTTTGTTAATGCTTACACTTATTTAAAGTTTACGTCAATTTAACGTCACTTTAACGTTATAAAACCAACATGGTGGAAGTTTTTGATACATTTTCCACGATAAAAAATCTTTATTCCATTCTAAAAGTATTCGGTCTGTCTTGTATTGTCCGAGATGGGGTACGACTGAAGAACTCCTGGTCGCTGTTCAAAAATATATTTTACTTAACATTGTTCACTGTTATCAATTTGTTTTGCCTTTCCATCAAACTCTACATGATCAGAGGTATTTTCGCCTTCAACTTTAGAGATGTTATTGAGATCGTTTACTTACTTGGCTACTTCCAATACATCATTGATCTGTACTTAGTTTTTAAATATAAAAGTGCTTACTTAGATTACATACTAATGTATGATCGTATAGATAAAATGCTTGGAACAAATTATCATACAACAATCAAAAATACTGTGGTGAGGATCTGTTTGATTCTGATCAGCGCTTGTATCTTAAATGCTGTTTCCGACTACGTCTTATGGTGTCTAAATGAGGGATGGTTTGTAACAACTATCGCCAGTATGGAATACATTTATTTTAATCTTAAAATACTTGGTATAGTTGAGATCATTGCTAACGCTGTACAACTGGAGTATAGATTGAAAATTATTGGAGATTTGCTGGAAGCTGAATATAATAGTTTACCTCCGGTTTCAAAGGATGTTAAAACTATGATTCGATGTGATCACCAAGAGGTATACCATTTAGAAGTGGCGGCTCTGAACTCCAACAAATCCGATGTTATATTGTGGATTACAAGATGTTATTTACTTCTTTTAGACCAAGCTGAACAAATTAACGTTTTCTTTGGATTCAGAGTAAGTACCTACTTGGTTTTATAAATTAAAATGCGTTACACTTGCATTCTACCAATCACAAATTTTGAGCATACACACACTACGTGGAACGTACAAAAATATACCCTTTTCTACGCGTAGGTTTTGTCTAAAATATCGACGTTGCTAGTCACGTAACTAATGTTTTAGGTTAGGCTAAGAACCACGTGGTTTTTATTTTCTTCCCGACACCACAACGGATTATATTTAAACAAAGTTGGTCCTTACATCAGTAAATAAAAGTATTACATACAAATTGTTTCAGATCTTACATACAAGTGTAGTATTTTTGCTGCAGATGATTATAACGACAAACATTGTTATACGGCTGATGATCGGCTCACGGGTAAGTTTCAAAATTTTCGTTGGCGTCACTAGTTTTAAAAGATCACTGCTAACCTATTATTGACGGATTTCTTGTAAACTTCTATATTTTATTGTTGTCCGACTTTATCTCCATAGAGCCGCATCGACTTTTGGATATGACATCGTAAAGCCCCCACGTAAATATTGTGTTTACTACTTGAACAAATAAGATTCTCTTTAGAAGGTCGTATACAAATGGAAGAATCTGCTCATCATTTCATCCTTCTTACGCGTCGTCATTGGCTCCTTGATAGTTCTCTGTGGCATCAACCGCCTTGAAAGGTGCTACAGACAATCAGAAAGGATATTCCGCATCTTAGACCGCACACTGCTCAACAGGAATATATGTAAGTATCTATGAGCCTGATTATGACAATAATTTGCAATCTTTATTTACCGTGTCTCTCTTGGATTTACATTTAGTTTAAATAGGGGACTATCTTGGCTCTATTTAAAAATATTGATTTTTTTTTTTTATTTTCTATAACAATACATTGTAATTAAATTTTAGGGTATGCTGGGATTAACGTGTCTGTATGAGTAAAACCCTTTTGAAATAATAAAAATTTAAAAAATCACAGACCTTGGATGAAACTCGAATTTAAAGATGAAAGGATAAGAGATGAACACTTTACGAAATTACAGTGTTCCGAATGTATAATGTAAAATGTAGTTCCGATTTCGTCCACTGTAACGACGGTCAGACCTTTTTTAAAAGTAGAACATGTGTAGGCTTTGGAACAGCAGGAAGTGTCAACAGATACATAATAGTTAATATCGGATTTAACACTGATATGATTATGGGTGTAACACACTTTAAAAGTAGAACATGTGTAGGTTTTGGAACAGCAGGAAGTGTCAACAGATACATAATAGTTAATATCGGATTTAACACTGATATGATTATGGGTGTAACACACTTTAAAAAAAAATGCAATTTTTATACACATGAGAGACAACATGAGTTCAAATTCAGTGAGTAATGCAATAAATGCACAAACTCTAATATTTTGTAATTATTATTTCTATGTTTCAGCCAATCCGGTACAGCATGCTCTAAGAGTTTTGAGGGAGTTAGTAGTAACTCGTCCCCTTCACTTCCACGCCTACAATTTCTACCGGCTGGATTTTACGTTTGTCGCCACTGTCTCCTCCGCCATGATAACATACACTATCATACTGCTGCAAATAATGCAATAAGATACGTCTTATGTAGCTTCTTTAATAATGTGTGTTTCTGTCAAATTTTTGGGTGTTTGTCATAAATAATAACAATACGGAAATGTATTTGCAAGAATTTAATTTTTTGGGTATTGTAATTATGTTAGGTTTACATATTGAGTATATAGCGTGCAAATAATGGAATGTGTATTATTACATTCGAATATTAATTTAACGCAATTTATGTGTTATTCTGATTGATTGAATTGATGAATTCAAAATAGAATTAAGTAATTATATAATAGAAACATTCAACATTAGAATATTGAATAATTTAATTATTATCATTTAGATATTCTTTAACAGAATAAAACATTTTACAGAGAAACCACTTGCATAGTTCATTACTTTTTTCCCTGCTGGTCTTCAGTATCACTGGGTAGACTATCATAGATAGAAGTGGCCATACAGCAAGCTTTTTTACTACATGTTTTTTGTCTCTGTTTTATAACCGATAATTTATGTGCTTGTCTACATATTTTTAAATTTTATATTTATAGTCTAGCCAAAGTCATGTAATAAAAAAGCATACAATTGTACACAGTACGCACAGATAGTGCGCTCTATTTATGTCTCTGTGGCTTGTCTGTCCGACGGTATTTAAAGGTAGTCAAACACAGAATCTTCGGTGTAACGTACTATCTGAGGCCTATATCTCATTATCACGACAGTCAATAGAAATCTAAAAATCTCAATTACTATTTTTCGGCTGAGTATTGATATGAACTCGGGACCACATATCTGTGGTTGAATATACTATGTGGCAAACAATTTTAAGTGAAAACTTTTTTAGTCGCGATTGGTGAACAAAAACCATGATATTTGAGTCATCATGACGCTTTTCGTCATCGTAAATGTCTCGAGAGTAACACAGGATACAGACGAGAAAAATAACTGATGGCGTGAACAAAGCATGAATCAGTACAGACAATTAATTCGAAAATTTACAAATTTTTAGGACTTGGTCCGTAATTGACTCAAAAATGATCGTTGATCTGCAAAATGTAAATGATCAGAATTTTCTGCGCTAACTTATTCGTATATAAAGTGTTGAAGCACTATTGGAGACGATATCTTTGCAGTGTTATAATATATATACTTGGACATGAATAAATATTTGTAAGTAATACAACAAAAAGGTACTTTTAAAGTTAAAAATTTATTTATAACGGATCGAAGCCAAAAGAATGACTAACATTAAAAGAGATAATGACGACATACAGGAATGGCACTAAATTGCAGCAAACTGTAATAAAACGCAACCCTTAAGCGATTACTAACTGTTAATAAAGTCTATTCCCTACACTATACACTATACAATTTGGAAAAAAGTGAGAAAAAATACAGAACACACTAAAATGTGAAGTAAATCCAAGCACAAAGGTTTTAGTGTGTTTAGTCCTACAGAGATATTAAATGTGGCTTTCCACAAGGAAGTATTTTTAGACCACTATTATTTTTACACTATACATGATATTCTCTAAGATACCAGCTAGCGCTAGCTAAATTATTATATTCGAAACGCTGCTGATATTACCAGTGAATATTTATTAGTAAATTATTTCTTAAATATTTAAAGTAGGTTGGTCATATTGTATTAAAGTCAATCATATTGTATTAAAGCCACTTGTATTATGCATATTTACCTACGAATGTAAATACAGTGTTAAACAAATCAAAGTCATTCCCGTAAAGCTTGCTGGTATGGAACCCTCTCCACGCGAACTATACTATCACTTATATATTTTTGTATGTATATGTAGCCTACAGCATATTCGTTTTAAATTTAATATCTGACTACAATGAAGCGATGATTCTAATTGACTTAAATTGTAAATTAAACAGACATAAAATACATCGCTATGGTTCCATGCAAATGTATAATGAGATTATTATCAGTTTAATTAATATGATCTACATATAAAAGTACCTATGTTTATTATGTTTTTTTCATCACCATTATCATAGTAGCCATTTTTCTTTCACCATTGAATTTAAGCACATTTTGTTGAATGGCTGGATTACTGTATTATAGATTGTGAGTAAGCTAACACTACTTTTTTTTTTTTTTGGTGACGAAGGGGAATGCATTTACGCATGATACCTGGGAGCCCGGGTAGACACCTAGACCTATGTTGGACTCGGCCATTGGGTAGCAATACCAACTAAACCCCTACGGGAGCCATCAGCCGCTATAAGTGGAGGGTCCCGGATCTGCAGGCAACAGGACCCCTCCAACGACAGGCTGGCCTCGGCGAAAAGACCAGACTTCACCTCCCCGGAGACTGTCCGGCTACTCTAAGACAGTCCCCACGACGCCGTGTCATTGGAAGCGGACCGGGTTCCCATCCCGGCCCGACACGGAACACAGGGG
>JAFELO010000240.1:429949-459946 GCA_017140195.1 Eumaeus atala | reverse complement strand
AGCGGTAGCACAAAGTGCTGCGGTCAGTGCTACTGGGGCACGTACTGGACACGTGCCCCATCCCCAGGCAGCGGTAACAGTGCCTGGGGCGCGCCATCATAAGATGGACGCCAACCCGGCTCCACCCCAACACTAATCTCCCGGCCTGCAGCAGCTTTTTAGCTGCGGTTGCCGGGAGCTCCACGTGGGCCGTGCCCGATCCGAACTGGCCCGAGCGCAGATTACGTATGAGAACCTGGCCCGTGTTACAGCCCCCCTCCTTGGCCACCGCGGTCGCAATCCGTTCCACGGTGGCTGCATCGCTGAGGCCCGAGAGCCTTATGTCGACCTTCTTCTCGGGCCTAAGTACCTCCGCCTCTTCTATGAGCACCTCCATTTAGGCGTGCTGCAAGAATGTCCGCCTTTTCGCCGCTGGAGGAGCCGGGCAGTTCAATCAGTCGCGCTCCTGTAGCCGACTGACGTATGCGGAGCGGACCGATGCCCAGCTCCTCAAGGTTTACCTCCCTCTCTGCCTTCAGTAGAGCGGAAGCATATGACGCCCCCTTCCCTGCTGCCTCCGGCCATAACTTTAGAATCACGGCCGAGGAGCGGGGGAGCGTCAGCTTCGGCTTTGTCTCCACTTGTTTCTTAGCCGGCGGCACTGAAGCCGCCGGTGCAGCATTCTTCTTCGTCGGCGGCGCTGGTTCCAACGGTTTCTTCGCCGCCTTTCGTCGGACAACGTCAGTCCACGTCGTTCCCACCTCCTTCGTGCCGGGCTTCTTCGCGCCCCTTTCAGCTGGTGGGCCTTTCCGCGTTCCAAAGAGCTATCGAACGACAATAGAAACACCTAGATCCCAGCACTGAGCTTACGCCAAGTACTGGAAAAACAGAGTCAAGCTAACACTACTAACACACACTAATGCAACCAGAATGGGCAATCGCAATGTTTCCATCTTTTTGAAGGTAAACTTAAGTAATAAGATGGCACTAATTCTAACTGCTGCCTTGCTGTTGCGATATAACCACCAGGTACCGTACGCTGTCGTGATACTGCAGTAGGGTTAAAAAGCATTCCAAGTTTCCGATAACCCATTAAAGGGGTAGATGGAGGGAGTGCATAACAAGTATGTGCATTCCGATGGCCGTCAGTAATTAAAGAAAAACTTGAATTGCTCGTTTTAGAGAACGGCCCCTTGTTATTTTAAGAATTTTCTTAGTATTACAATTGTGTAATCCTAAAAAAGACATTGGTCTGATATTTTGCGTTCTTTAGTGGATAGATTGACTACACGTCTTATTGTCTTAAGAAGTCTGAACGAACGACAAGCAAGCCAGCCAATCTACATTTTTTTATTACAAATGTAATACCAATTTGCTTTACTTATACACGTATTTTATAATTTGTAAGATATTGGCTAAAATATTGCTTAATTTACTAGTACCCGAGCATAGCCGTAGTGAGTCTCTAGTATTGCTGAAAAAATTATATTTTATTAACATGTAAATACCTTGCATGCATATAATTATTTCGACGCAAATATCAACACTTAATCATGTTTTTACTATCATTAATTATTTATGTATTGTTTTTATTAATGTTAATTAGAGTATAACGTAAATTTGCAATCACTTTAACATTATTAAAGCAACATGGCGAAAGTTTTTGATACATTCTCCACAGTGAAACATTTTTATTCAGTTCTAAAAGTATTCTGTCTGTCTTGTATTGTCCGCGATGGGGTACGACTGAAGAACTCCTGGTCGCTGGCTAAGAAGATATTATACATAACCTTATTCACCGTTATTAATTTTTGTTTTCTTTTCATCAAATTCTACATGATCAGAGGTGTTTTATCTTTCAACTTCAGAGACATCATAGAGATTGTTTACATGCTTGGCTACTTCCAATATATTATAGATTTATATTTGGTTTTTTAATATAAGAGTGCTTACTTAGATTACGTGCAGATGTACGACTGTACAGATAGAATGCCTGGCACTTGTTATCATACAACAACCAAAAACACTGTGGACAGCTCGCATCTTTAATTCGATTTTCGACTACGTCTCATGGTGTTTAAACGATGGATGGCTTCTTACAACTATCACCAGTATGGGATACATTTATTTTAATCTTAAAATACTTGGTATAGTTGAGATCATTGCTAACGCTGTACAACTGGAGTATAGATTAACAATTATTGGAGACTTGCTGGAGGCTGAATATAAAAGTTTGCCTCCGGCACTGAATGAGGTCAAGGTGATGATAAAGCGTGATCACCAGGAGGTTTACCACTTACAAGTTGCAGCTCCAAATGTCAACAATTCGGAGATTGTGTTGTAGATCACAAGATGTTATTTACTTATTTTAGACCAAGCTGATCAAATTAACATCATGTTTGGATTCAGGGTAAGGAAGTAATGTATACGTTTTGCTCGTTAGAATTTTGCCCAAACCTGTATAATTTTGTATAGCTAGGGTAGGTACTCGTGCTTAGATCGGAAGATAAAAATGAAAAAGTAAGAAAGAATGTTTCTTATTCACCTGATGAGTCTACTAGCACAAAATATGTTACAGATATTACATACGAGTGTAGTGTTTTTGCTACACATGGTTATAACTACCAACATACTTATACGCCTAATGATCGGCTCACTGGTAAGTTTTGAATTTTTTATTGTACGTTATAGGGCCAAGCGAAGAGTCGAAGAATTTGATCATAACCAATATCCATAGACGAGGAGGAATTTGATCATATCCAATATCCATAGAAGAGGTTGCCTTTCTTGTCTTCCCTTGAAAGATGAATATCACGGGCCGCACGAAACGCAACTTCTTAACTTCAGTTCTTGCAGCGGTATCATTTAACCCTGTGGAACCTCTCTGGTTGCGCCGAATCAATTTGGGTACACACACTTTTGTTTCTATTACTGGTTTTCGTAAATTTACAATTGTAGATGGTACTTTTGGTAGTTTGATACCACGTAAACTGTCTAAGTCTACAGTAGTATTAGTGACAGGTAATCCTACATTGCATTGATTAGGTTTCCTCGGTTCTCCCCATCGTGGTTCAAGCCTTGTATTGGCGGTAGGGCTCAGTAGCCTGGGGTAAGCCGAGACACCTTGGGCAAGCCAATTGAACAGAGATGGCGGCTCTTTGTACCCCTCTTATAAGAAGAGGGGACTAAAGAGCAGAGGGAGGAAGCCCCTCCAGTAAGAAGAGAAAACAAAAGTGGAAAATGGGGTGACCCTATTTCGCACGGGGCAGAGGGTGAAGATGGGAAACTCGACCCATTGCACTGTCCCAAATAAGGTGGGGTTGTCTTGTAGTGCGGGACAACCCTAACCGTGGAGGTGGTATCGGTCCCTTAGGGACTGATTAGCCGTTGAGGTGCCCTGATGATTTTTTGTTCTGGGTCACCCCACCAAACCCGGTACTGATGGCACTCGTGGTGGTTTTAGTGGGCATTCAGCATTTAAATATGTCGCGAGCCCCACGTAAATACATTTTCCCGCGTCAAAAAAGAACGGGTTGCCTCGGTTATATTGAGATAATATTGTATATCGTAATATGCCAGGCGTTATCTAATGTTATTTAAGCGGATGTGTATTTCACCAGAAAGCTGTGTATAAGTGGAAGGATCTCCTCATCAATTCCTCATTCTTTCGCGTCGTCACCTTTTCCTTGATAGTTCTCTGCAGCACCGATCGCCTGGAAAGATGCTACAGACAACCAGAAAAAATACTCCCTATTTTAGACCGTAAACTCCTCAACAGAAATATATGTAAGTGCCTTTTTAACACATTTTTGAGTGATGTAGGCATGCGTCATTAATAGCCCAAAATAGGTGAATCAGCGCGTAGGGCTGTGGTTCAAATATTTTGTGAATACAGAAACTCTGCTTGAGTCGACAGCCTCCTGCTTTTTTATAGCTTAATGGGGCTTGCGGATAATCGGAGCCTTTTGATGATTAGCTACGCCCATGGCGATTCATATGATTGTTACGCAGATGCGTTGCCCTACTGGAATCCCCCAATGGTCCGCCGGCTACTCACAAATCGCAAAAAACGCCACAGCGACGCTTTCACTTTATGCCGGTATCATGTGAGCGAGGGGTCGTGCCTGCCCAATTCCCTTTCATAGAGGATATTGCACTACACTATGTACTATTCACTATGGTATTTCCCCGACCTACCCTCCCAAATACTTCGCCTTCGCTGCCTTTCGTAGAAATGAGGGATATGGTGAGTCATAATCCTGAATCGGGTAAGATTCCACCAGGTTCTAACAAACAATCAAGTTTTTTGTATTGGCTACTACTGGGCTTAATAGTAGTCAACGATGATTCTATCTGCACAAGAAATTTTATAATTCCTCTGTTTATCATCACTGACCTCAGGTTTGTGCGTGGGAGAAAAACTTGCCACTAACTCTAGGCCGTTTAAAGCAAAGACACTACCACTAATATTATTTTAATTTCTTATGTTGCAGCCAATCCAGTACAGCATGCTCTAAGAGTTTTGAGGGAGTTGCTAATAACTCGCCCCCTGCACTTCCACGCCTACAATTTCTACCGGATTGACTTCACGTTTGTCGTCGCTGTCTCCTCCGCCATGATCACGTATACTATCATACTGCTGCAGATAATGAAATAAATTTTTATGTAGCGTTTATTAATAAAATTATATTAAAATGTTTGTTACTACAGGAATTTTGAGTATGGTGGCTATCTCTATAAAGTAGCGAACAGAGCAGGACACACCATAGTGTTCGAGTGTCCGGTAACGCAAGTGCGCTGTCTATTCTATGAGTCATTGCAATTTTATTCTGTCTATCACTATCACTAGGCATTGAAACTGAGATTGCTTCTCCGCCTCTCCTCTTGTTTTCTTTTAATGAAATTCATTGCAAGCCCCAAGACGTTTAAGCTTTTGCCTCGGCCTTCCTCCAATCGTATCAGAGAGTCATAGTGGTTGCCGCTATCGATACAGGCTTATTATTCATGTGAACGAGTAGTAGTTGACCCACTCCTTAAAATATACTTTTGTTTGTGTTATCTGGAAACACAAATCACGAACTGTTTCCAGAATAAACAGGTCGCCTTTTGTGAGCATAAAATACTTGATAACGATGGTCAAAGAAAAATAGCTTATTACAGGTAGGCTGTTGGGGTATTGAACGAGTTATTTTGGGTGTTTCTCTGTTCGACAGATTTCGTAACGATGTCATAAGGCAGAGAACTAAAGTATCCCATATCACGCGGCGTATAAGCTCGCTGAAATGGCAATGGGCTGATCACACACTCAGAAGAACAGATGCCAGATGGGAAGGTCTCTGGAGTGGAGGCCGCGTTTAGGAAAACAAAGTGTTGGTGGAACGTTCACCAGGTGGGAAGACGATCTCCGTGCAGTAGCCGGTCCGGGATGGATGCGAGTAGCAGGAGATAGGTCGTCTTGGCTTTCTTTGAGAGAGGCCTATGTCCAGCAGTGGACCGATTATGGTCGACACTGATGATGATGACAGGTGATAAAAAAAAATTGACGGCGTGAGTCGTCCCACTGAATAATAGCTATAAGTGACTTAAACTTACATATTACTTATTTATATTATTAAAATATTGTGTATATTAAGAATATTTCGTAGTCGTAACATTGTTACATAATTTTAAGTAGCACATTCGAATAAATGTCTACGTATTTTTACCGCCGAATGTGTTGTTATTTTTTAATTTTAAGAGAATATTGTAATTTTTTTAATGTGAATAAATTTCTTGAAAGATTTGTGTGCATAATATAAAATTATTAATAAAAAGTGATCTATTGGAGTGGAGGAGGATATGTGAGCAGCGCATCTACATGAGACATTAATGCGATGCCTGTGGGCGTTGGTCGTCAAAAGTCTTCTGAACTAATAGCACATGTTACGTGTTTAAAACAACCCGATAGAGACAGTTTAGGCAAACGATATTTACTTTCGCATACGTGTAGGTCATAGAAACATACAGTGAGGCCGTGAACTTTCCGCGTAACCTAATTCGTTCAAATAAGAAGTTCACGTTTCAAAAACGTCGTCGTTATATGCCTAAGAAGACAAAAGAGGTCGATTGAGAACACTTGACCTTCTCTACTTCTAAATATATGTACTCTGGCACAAATAAGTATTTATATATTTGCGTAATAAAATATGTGTGTGAAGAATATAAATTGCTTGTGAAGTGTAGCCCCCAAATACATGTACTTTGACACAAATACATGTACTTTGACACAAATACATGTACTTTGACACAAATAAATATTTTTAAGGAATAAAGATGATGAACCGTGTGATGTTTATAAATTACTTTGAAGCCTGGCTCCGAGATATGTGTTTGACTCAAATAAATGTTTATAAGTAATTACCTTTTGCAGGCATTGACGGGGCATGGCTGTTTCGACGGGTACAGGTAACAAAACAACAGACAGGTATTGACGGCAGGAAAGGATTCAAAGGATGGGTTTTAAAAAAATGTTTTAAGTAATACAGTAAGAGTGAAATATGTAAATTTAAATAAAGTTGAAGTTGTCAAAAGGGACTGTTGCCAAAATGTTGGCAAACGAGAGTAGTAAGAGATAGCTATGGCTGCTATGGGTCCGACGAGGACTGGCGTAACCATTAAGGTGCTTCTCGCTCGTATAATACCGGCGAGAAGTGATGAATATGCCTTCACAGTTCGTGGGACTTGAGGAGGTCGCCTGTGGAAGACTATTTTAAGGGTGCTTTTGTGCAACCTCTGATTGTGTATATGTCTATGAGTGTCAGTGTTACAAAAAAGTTCCATTTACACCCTTCTCATAAAAGCATATCGTACTTAATTAGTTTCCCATACAAACATTTTAGGAAGCGGGAGTGTCATGCTGTATATTTTTTCACCGTTTGGCACGACCGGGGAAGTTCCTGTCGCTTACTAGATAACCAGCGTAAAGTCGCTGTTACGTTTCGTGCGGTTTGTGAGTAGCCGGTGGTCCATTGAGGGAGGATGATAGAAGGGCAACGCATCTGCGTAACAATCATACGAATGTCCATGGGCGTCAGTAGTCATCAAAAGGCTCCGATTGCTTTCCGATTTCTCGTTTGCCCCCCTAGACTATACAAAACCTATTGACTTTTAGAAAGCTCTGAATGGCTCTGTAAAATATGGTCGTTAATCCACAATATCATATGCTTCTAAGTTCTTCGACTTGGTTATAAATTGCCGTCTTTTATTTAATCTTTTATGGAGACGATTTTATTGAAACCGAACTTTTTTATGAAAATCATTCACAAAATCATTATTTTGTATGTGTTAAATGAGGAAACGAGCAAAAATTTAATGATCACAGTCAGCATTTTGTTATGTTTGTTTGTTTGCCATTTGTCATTAAATGGTAGCTTGTCTTCAGCAACATTCCCTATCTTATATTTATATTTATCAGAATAATATTTTAAAACATACAAAAGCACAGCATCATCCGTGGGGTGGCGCAATTTGTCAATATCGTGTCGTCTGTATCGTGTCGTGCTGTGTAAAGTGACTCACTAATGCAATTTTAATGATCGCCACTAGTACAAAGACATTGCACACTACACTCATCAATAACTGGCACACACACATACATGCAACTATGTAACCGTATTAACACAACAAACACATACTACGTACCACAACGAATTATTGTAAAAGTATCTAAATTAACATTTTGATTTGCCAAATTTTACTGTGATGTAGTGCTATGTTGCATTGCAGTGGAATTGGGATAGCACGACGGGGGATGATGTCACCATAAGGTCACATCGTCGAGTTAGTTTGCCTACTTGCCACACACACACACACACACACACACACACACACACACACACACACACATTAATTTTTTATTATATATCTATATTTTTGATATGTATCACAGGAAGATCCGAAGGAATCCGGTAAGGAAAACCAGACTCCTATTAGCGTTCTTTCTTGCGTGGTATATCAGATATTAAACTACCTCGTGGACAGAGGTGAGGGTGTTCAACTGTCCATACGAAAAGTGTTACTAGGAATTTTCAATTTATGTAATAATAATCCAGAGTCGGGAAGTTGGGTGTGTTACACCTCCGTGCCTCAGAGGGCACGGTGCACGTGCACCTGTGCCTGCGCATGCTCGTGTGCACTAGATGTCCTGCACAGGTGGCTCGATGATGTCCGCTGTAGCCAAAATTCTGCTGTGATGACACTATTATTGTATCCAATGTTATAATAAATTATCTAAATCAATCAGAAAGTAGAAACAAGGTGATTGGATCACACTCGCCAGAATTGGGAAATTGAAAATACTTTGGCAAATAACATTCACATACAAACCGGGGCGGATTGAGTAAAACTTTTTTGACAAACATTCGTTTTTGTGCCCAAATAGAAAGTGGGATTTCAAACTGTTAACATGTAAAAATTATTACGTTATTTCCCTATACTAGTTAAACGCCCAGCGTCAAGTACTAATAGATAGAGTTTTAATATGCTGTTGATGACAGTGTATGCTGTCGCGCTTTGTGAGGTTTTGTTGTAGCCGGTGACCCATTGGAGAAAAAGAGGAAAGGAGGGCAACGTATCTGCATTACAACAATATCGCGACTGCCACTTTACGCCGGTATCACGTGAACGAGTTACCTACCTGGTCATGCTGGCCTGATTCCGCTGCCTATGCCGGGTCCCGTCCCCCCTCCCGTACCTCACGCGCGGCAGATAAAATTGAAAGCTCATTGAGCTGTCATGGGAACATGGAAATGTGGAACAGGGCTTGAGCTTATGCACTTTATTAGTCAAGTGTAGCAGACGTCTTATTTACATGTCTCGGAAGTTGTAAAATTAGCTAAAAGATCATTGTACACATAGGCATTGTATAGCTGATTTTATAGCGGTCTTCTTTAGTGAGATATGGCATGTTTTGTAGTTGAGTCTGGCTCACATGATACTGTCGCAGACTGGCGAATGTGATGTCGCGTTTGATGACTTTTCGGTATTCCTGGAGGAGGAAAACAACACTTAATTACAATTATTATGTCTATGGGCGTCACTATCGCTAACAGTCTCCGTCTGCTTGCTGTCCCTCTGAGGAGTGAGGACCGAACGGCTTGAATTTCATTAACATAGTCGATTACGAATCGTTTCAATTAATCGTGTACATGGAGCAAAATGTTTTAACAGCTTGGAGTGCCAATCGGGCATGATTTTCAAAGCCCGTAGACATTTGTATAGCATTGACAATCGATTTATTCATTACTTAGTCACATGACTCAGTTGCCGAAATAATCGATTTAAATCGATTATTTCGGCAACTGAAGCAAACGCCAATTAATTGGCGTTTGCGTCTTAGAAATGATAGCCTGCGAGGAACATAATCATGTATACGGTAACCTCCATGCGTAACACCTGCTTCATCGCGCTTACGTCTCTTACGTTTCACTTGATCGTCACATGTTGAAGCTGACACACAGATTTTGTATCTCCTGAGCGAATTTTTTATTATAAAGAGCTAAACTAGCGATCGAAGCCTTTTGTCGTCCTTCCCTTTCCGCCTCCCCTCCAAATGATAAATATAAAAGGCAAATCGCAGCTGCGATACGTATGAAACGACCCTCATAGCCAACGTCGCACAATTAAGAGAATCTTTAGAACTGTAAACATGGGTGGGTTTGAGGGAAACTGTAATTAACTTTTACGAAAATGCTTGCATTGCCTTGCAAACCCTATTGATGAGGGGGCTCTGATAGACACGCAGCATGTAGAACGTACGTTATTGCTTATCTGGCTCCTTTACCAAGCCAGTACCATGTCCTTGCAAATAAATAATTCTAATTGTAATTCTAGGTATAGGTTCTTATTAAATTTAGAAACATCTTAAAACAATAATAATATGTAGTTTATTTTTCACCAGAATACATATTTTATTCATTAAGACTAATGATTGACTTTAGTCGGTGTTGCTGTAGCGTGGTGCGCTGGTTTGGCCTTGTGGGCCTGTATTTCTGCTCACCAGATCACCACTTCTACTTCCTTTATTGTTAGTCAATAGGTACTCGTATCTTGAATACGCAACAGACAACAATTCTTGTCTAAACTGTAAAATAATTTAAAACACTATCTGTTTCAGCACCGACATGCGACCGGAGTTTACTCCTTGACAGCCATGGTGTGGGTCTTTTACCGTTTTTCTAAGGGGAGTATTCCGAGGAATTATTCCGCTTAATACCAGCAGCATAATTCCATCTTCGGACACCACGATAGAACTCTAAGTTCTTCGGTCATCATCTTGATGTCCGTATATCCACAGCAGTGCTGTTTAGACGCTACTTCTTACCGCTCACCACTGTACTGTGGCGCCAGCTGCCTCCCTCGGTATTTTCGATCCGACACGACTTAGAGGTCTTCATGAAAACAGTGTACCTATTCCTTAAAGGCCGGCACACCTGTATGATTTGGCGTCTGTAAGACCTAGTCTTACAGATGTCTATGGGTGGCGGTAGTCACTACCTACCCGCTCGTTTGCTCCCCTATCTCATAGAAAAAGTCACCCGCAATAAAACATCAATTTTGCTTTTCACTTTAAGACCAACGTTGTCCCTTTGAAAAATGCCGTCGTGTTTCGTGCGACTTTGCGTTGCGTGTGTGGGAAAAGTAGACAACGCGTCTGCTTGATTATTGTAATGCGAATGTATATTCGCGTCGGTTGTCATATCGCATGATTCCAAACGAGAAATCATACGATAAAAACAAAAAGAAAAAAATAAATTTTCATAGCGTTGAAAATTACCGCTATGAAAATTTATTTTTTTGACACCTGCGGATTTGAGTTTACTCTGTGGAAATATCGGGAGAAAAGTTAAAAGAAATACAAATCCAGTCTAGTATTTCGTCTACGCTTACAGGCCCCTAAAGTTTGCGCCATTGTTTGTGTGACAGGTCCCATCTATTTACCCGGAGTAAGCCCTGTGTAATCAACACGGAGTCCGACAAAGGAGGTGCTGCGTCACGTGACGGGGCGCTTCGCACAAAGGCCCTCTAGGCCTGCGGTATTGTTATAAGATACAGGATCACAGGTGTAAAATATTGTCCATACGCGAATAGAACTTGTGTAATTGTGAAGTAATTTGTACACCGTAAAGATATTTTGCACACGATTCTACGGAATGTTTTTAGTCAATGTTCTAGATGATGTAATTTATAAAACCTGTGTGTGCCACTTACCTAATGACTGCGAAAATGTCACCAAACATAATAAAATTTCAAAAGAATTAGACAAACCTAAATATAATTGTTTTTGTTTCTATTAACAATATATCTTCGCCGTTTGTGGACCGATTATCGTAGTGGTAACGTAAGTAAGTTTGCCAAGCGTGTGACGCCAGAGGTCGCGGGTTCGAATCCCGTCTAGATCTTATAAGAAGAGTGGACGAAAGAGAAACAATACGAGGCGCTTTTGTACTAGGGGCAAGGGGCGAGGATGGAACCTCTCCCCATTGCACTGTCCCAAAACCCCACCAGGGGTTGTTGTGTGGTCGGTGTGTCGCTGTGGTGTTTGTGGGTATTCGGCACTACAATGTGCCGCGAGCCCCACACATTACTGGACCCCACCCAGGGCCAGGGTACGCCAGGGTATGTCAAAAAAAAGGAAAGGTTGGAATGGAATTACATTTACATTTGTTTTTATTTATAAAATATAGGTGTTAAATATGTTTCCATTGTCAGGTGTGAGACAGGGACACATAATCCTCTGAAATATTTTACTGTTGCACTGGATGCATATGAACTGGAAAAGGCTTGGCATCAATATCAATGGCGAATACATCACTCACCTTCGATTCGCCGACGATATCGTGGTCATGGCAGAATCGCTTGAAGCAAGATGCTTGGAGATCTCGATAGAGTTCCCCGACGGGTAGGTGCTGGAATGTAGTTGGATAAGACGAACCACATGTCCAATGTTCACGTGACATATGTACCAGTTTACGTGGGAAACTCAGTCCTTGTAATTGTTAATCAGTACGCGTCCAGTTAGGTAAATCCAACTTCAAGAAAGAGGTCGATCGCCGCATCCAACTCGGATAGGCGGCTTAGCAAGATCGTTTCGTCCAAAATACCAGTGTCTTTGCCGTAAAGTGCGGACCTCTTAAACGGGCTCAGAGTCACTCAGCGGGCTGTGGAAATAGCTACGCTTGGTATTTGGTCTACGCGAGATATGGTCCGAAATTCGGAAATCTGTAAGAGAGCCCGGATAACCGACATAGCTCAGCGAATCAGCAAGCCGAAGTGGCAATGGGCAGGCCACATAGCTCTCTATTTCTCCCCCTCCCGCACCGAAAGTTGAAGTGTGGGACGGCCTTCTCCTGGTTAAGGTGGCGGGGAGCCGCTGGATGCGAGTGGCTCGTGTCCGTGACGTGTGGCGCTCGGCGTGGATGTCGTCCGGCTGATGATGATGATGATAAGTTGTTTAACACCCGTGTTGCCATGTTGTAGATAAACCCGGAGCATATCAGTAAACGTGGCCGATGGCACTCGCAAGTCTAGCCAGGGCTAGCGAAAAGCTTGCACAATAAGGCCACAGATATTATTATTATTACCTATATAGTGCACTAAACACATTTTTTAACCTAACCTAACCTAACCTAACCTATATAGTGCACTAAACACATTTTTTCTATTATGTCAACCTAGATGAGGTATTCTAAATTTAATCTATGGCCGTTAAAAGGGGTTAACACTTATTTTTTGGTAAACACCTTAATTTTGAATTCCTATAGGAATCCTATAAGTAGGTTCGGTATAGAAAACAAGTGTTTGGTAAAGAGTGGCCAAGTGCGAGTCGAACCCGCGTACCGAGGGTACCGTACTAACGAGAACTATAATGGGTGCAAGTAGGACAACACGCATTTAAGAAAGAAGTCCCCCTTGCCGTCTACTTGTCCATGACTTCAAAATGGATGAATTTTCATGCGGATAGAACCATAATCCTGATTACACCTCAATACAGACTGTATATATCGTAGTCGTATGGTACAAATCGCCGTATAACATTACGGCTAGCCATTTTCAAATACAGGGCCGTTTTGTTTTGTGGCGGGCAAACGATTAGCCGGATTATCAATGCGAGACGTTCTTCAATATGTCGCCTGACGTTTAGCCTCATTGATTCTCTTAATTTATGCCAGCGATAGTTATCGATACAATTATGAAATTAGCCCAAGTGTTTCGAGTGCAAATAGAAAATAACTTAACCACAAAGGCTTATGGAACCTATCTAGGGCTATTTTTTTTATTTCTCTATATTCTACGATCGATGCCATTGTTGGGTCAAGGAACGCTGCGAGTGTTAAAATTCGGAACTAAAACGTGTCAAAAAAGGCGGATAATAATTCACTTTATTTCAATGAGGCTATATTGAGTATCGTATAACGACGAAATTTTCTGGTGCCTTTTCACTCAGCCGTATTCAATTCGGCTAACCGGCGGGTCAACAAGGACGGTATGAATTACCTTCATTGTTCGTTTACCATACCACAGGCTGTCATATATTGTCAAAAATCATATCCCTCTACAGGGTTGCAGGAGAATACAAGCTCATTGTGACTCTCCTACATAGGTCAAATGAAAAGTTCAATTAAAACTCTCGTCAAAGAATGTACATAGCTGACATCAAACGCCGTTGCTGTACAGAATCTGCAGGCTGCGATCATCGTGAAGTTATCCCCCGCAATTACATTAGTTTTGATGAAGCGCAAATCCTTACCAAAGATCACGGATTCCTTCTAAGTATGATGAGGCTATTGAAATTTAAAAACCTACCAAGTCTCAGTCCGACACGGATACCGGGTTTTCCTACAAACGGGGCTTACGAGTATTATATCTAAAAAGTCTGTCCGTATGTACGTCCGTTAAGACCCCACGTCACCAGGCTGGAACACTAAGATCTGCAACGTCTTAAAGCCCAGAAAAGATATTTCTAAGTAAATTCAATCGAAAGATACGGCCGTTTATGAGCGTGTACATAATATAATTATGTGATACAGCCGTTGGTTGTGTGTTACAATAAATAAATAAATTTTATATCCTGTTTCCACAACAATTAATAATTTATTTTTCAACTTACATTTACGACCGGTTTCGACTTATCATCATCGGGTTAATTGCGTCAATACACTGAAGCCGTTAATTGTACACATTTTTATTGAACTACCCTCTTACTACAATGTTTGTTTACCTGATGATGATGAGCCAAAACCGGTCTCAAATACAAATTGAAAAAAAAATGTGGAAAATGTATATAAAGTAGATTTATGTATTCAAGTGTTATATATAAGCTCACGTTTGTATCATTTGGGTATGAATCCCTTAAAAACCAATAAGCGACTTGGGACTGTGAAAGTGGTCAACGTTTATACTTAGTCTAAACAGTTGAAATTGCTTTTTCTAGTCTTTACGAGTCGCTTTTGACCGCACAGACAATTCAGACTGGACTACCGCATAACATCGAAGATAAAAAATTATCACAGGTACTTAAAAACTGTTCCTTTTTAACATATTCCATGTTTGGGATAGTTTTCTGCCGCCTCTCTTTATTTTAGCAGCATCGCCAAAGGATTGTGTATGTGACTGGGTATTACATTTCATATATAAATATTAATTAGACTTTTGGACAATTTTTAAGTTAGGCCTACTTAATGAGACTTCATTTAGGGTCCTTTTCAGAAGCTTTTCGTTTTGTGGTGCGTTCATCAGGTCCATTTTTCCGTCACTTGAATTATAGGAAAGATCCACTATTACGTCACTTGGGACAATGGGTGGATCCATTACGCTACATGGAACACCGCGTGGATTCATTATGCCACATGGAACATCGGGTGGACTAATAACGCTACTTGGTACATCGGGTGGATTCATTACGCTACTTGGAACATCGGGTGGATTCATTACGCTACTTGGAACATCGGGTGGATTCATTACGCTACTTGGAACATCGGGTGGATTCATTACGCTACTTGGAACATCGGGTGGAATCATTACGCCTCATAGAACGTCGGCTGGATCCATCTGATCACATGGAACTTGGACTTCAGCATCTGTTCGTGTAAGGACAGAGTCTTTAGTTGGTGAAAGCAACGTTGGTAACGTTTTCTTCTTCCCATTGACTTCTGCCCATACATATTAATTTCAAAGAGCAAACTACAAATATTCACGTGCTTTACTTTCCCTAGTTCTTTCAATAAATCGGGCCTTCGAAATTTTTACACGCATAGTTCACGTCTGAAATATATCAACATGACATATGTTAATTTTAATGCTCAATTTATGCTGTCTTCGTTTATGATGTCAAAGTTAAATTTAAATTGAGTACCATTTTCTTATACGATGTCCTACATCACTTTGAATGCTATTAATATTTATCCACATTCTAAGAAGCTCAACTACAAACCGATACACACACACACAGACACACATCTTCACGTCAGCAGCGTAATTGGGGTGGCAGGCAGAGAGAACGGAACGCCACCAATCACGACTCTTACATACCTGCCCTGCCTTCTCCACATTCGTTCAATTATATCTCTCCTACTCCTCATACAGACACGCCGGTCACTAACACTCTTGACACCTACAGATAATACTCGTTCAATCTGATCTTGGTACGGCGAGTCTTGGTCTTCCCCGGTGCCCGCGTATCTTTCCACATTCGCATTGTATGTCTGTCGCAACCGGTTAGTTCGAATGATGAATAAAAAACTTTACTTGCTAAGTTTTTGTAATAGATTTCGTTTGATTTGTGAGTAGCCGTTGGAAGGGAGAAGGAACGGAATGCGACACATCTGAAAATGTAGACGATAATGAACATAGGCAATCACAAATTATAAATAAATAATATTTTGACTTATTTCAGCACTACCTGACCCGGCGAACTTTGTACCGCCTAACAGTCAATGAGTATCGTGTTACGTGTTAGCTTAAGTAGCTCTTGGCCCAAGTTATTATTTCCAGGGCACAAATCTATCCCAAAAACTATGTAGAATGTTATTTCAAATCGTGATTTACACCTGAGTCAAATTTCGACTAAACGGTGAATGAATTTAAATTGGATATATGAAGTTCATGAATGAATGACTTCCAAACTTATACATTTTTACTTACTAGTGTTCGCCCAGAAAACCATTCATTTTCGTATGTGTGCGTGAAAGTGTATTTTCTCACCGTCCTACTACTGCACCTCGTCATCATTCGGACGACGTCCACTGCTGGACTTACACGCACATCTCCATACAATCTCTCTCTCTTACCCCTCTTATTAGAGGGGACTAAAGAGCAGGTAGAGGAGGCGTTCCTTGTACCCCTGTAGGAGGGGACAAAGGAGCTACAGGAAGAGGCGTTCTTGCGCACGGGGCAAGGAGCGGGGATATGAACTTCACCCCATTGCACTGTCCAAAAGTTGGTGAGGTTGTCCTGTGGTGCCGGGCGAACCGTCTGCGGGGGAGGCGTCGGTCACTTAGGGGAATGTCTAGCCGTCGAGGTGTCCTGATGATTTTAGTTCCCGGGCAACTCTTCAATGACGACACTGATGTCACTCGCGTCGGTCTTTGCGGGTATTCGGCACCATAATGTGCCGCGAGCCCCACACACCACTGGATCCAAGCCAGGGCCGCTGAAAGACGCCAAATAAAAAAGGCTCTCATAGAGCAGGTTATAGGGGAAGGGGTATGAGAAACAAACAACAACATTAAAATAAGACTATATTTGACTTAACTTCACATAACTTAAAACAATTCCTTTGCACCAATTCATTAAAAAGTATAAAACAAACTAACCACTGCGTATCAAACCAAAACACAAAATATGTAACAGTACCAAGACTTCGCATTGAGACTAGCATTATGACAGGCATGTAGTTTGTCCAAAAGGGGGTTCATATATTAAATATTAGTGCAAAGATATATAGCCGAAAGAATTATCTGTAGCTGGCAAAGCGGTCGAACTCGCGAGTATAACTTAGCTTTAGTATATTAAAATGTCGTGTTTTGTTTGACCGGACTAATCTCCGAAACGACAGAAATTTCACATAGATACATAACTTTGTTAAGTGACCCAACCTAAAATATAGTGACCGTGATAATTTTATTGTCACAACGATGCGTGACCCGGTCAGCTAATACCCTCTAATACGCTAGTCTCAATCACCAGCCTTAAATACAAAATTAAAACGAACATTCCCAGTAAAAAAAGTGAACGGCTCATTTAAAATATGTATGTAATCTATAATTATGAAAAACAAATGTTCACAAAACAGTTCCATAATTAAGTTTAAGTCAGAAACTTGTCGATAAAAGGCATGATGATAGTAATAAAATAATCAAAAAAGTAAATATATTGAAGAAGTGGGAATATTGAAAAGACTACTACAGTCAAATATTCGCTTCAAAGCATTACTTTTTCACAACACTATTCTGAAAAATACTTAGTGTAATTTGCATTAAAAAAATTAAGTGTACCAGAAGAACAAAGTATTTCATAATATAAATCCACTAAAATTTATTTTACATTGAAAGTATTCACTTTTTTACGTCGAGAGAAATTACACAATTCTTTAGTTATTAAAATATCTTATAACCCTTTGAACACACTTAGGAAACATTTAATCCAATCTATCTGTAGAATTCATGCAAGACTTGTGTTAACTTCAAATTTCACTTTCATCAAATCACTAATTAGGTACAACAAACTTTATTGTACCTAATTAATGAAAGTAAGTATTTTTACTTGTTATTAAGATATTAAAAAATTGGTAGTAAATTTAAATCCTAGACTTCAAACTGCTTTCGCATAGGACTTCTGAGAAAGAGCATTGTGTTGTGTTACACTAGAATCGATTTTCAATATTTGAATTCAATTAAGTTGTTGACTTCAAAGACCAAGTACTACGATAGATCATTTACAAAGTTTATTCAAACACTTCTATTCAAGTTTAATCAATTCGGTATAGAGTTTATTACTTTAGATTATGTTAATGCGTATAATTTAATTTGGTATTTCCAGAAAACTTAAAGGTCAGTTACATTATCCACTTTTCCGGACCGTGTCGATCAACTTGTTTACTTGTTCTTAAACACTAATACGTAGTGTTTAAGAACAAGTAAATAAGAAGATGTGGTGTTATTAAAAAGATTGCATCACTTTTTGTCTAGTCTATTGTTGTTTTGCTTTACCAAGTCTTGTAATTAAGAATAAGGAACAAAGTGCTAGTCGGTTTGCGGTCGAGTTGCAGTTGAGGAGGTACAAGCAAATTACATGCGTGGACGCATCACGTACGCACACACACACGCACACGTCTCTTTACGAAACGAACTACAAGTGTAACTATATAATGGCTCCTTTCACTGATGTTATAATAATTTTCAGATGTTTTTTTTGTATTCGTTGTTCTATCGGCCACAAGAGAAGATCTTTTTTCTTTGTTAATGGGATACAGCCTGGTGGCAGACGAACGGACAGACGGGCGGAGTGGAGGCTTAGTAAAACAACTTGTGCTATGCGAGGTAGTATGTCCTCGTCACGCATTCAGGTAGATCTGAGCTGGGTTTCCACGCAGGTTTAAACAAATATTTATAATACTTATTTTTTTTATAGCATAAGGGGACAAACGTCCAAAATTACGCATTAATGATACATTATATAGTGCGATAGCATTTTTACACCTAGTCCTTTTGGCTGTTGTAAATCAACGAAACGTTGGGTAATCTCATCGGTGCTACTGTAAAAATAGTTTTATAGTATTGAAACTACCTTAAAATATCAATTATGTATCGGAAAACACACTCAAGTATATAGAAATACGAGACTTGTTCGTCCGCCTTGAACCTTTGCACCTCTTACATAGAGAATGTTTTACTTTAGACTTCCACTCTAACTTGTTCCACGCTACATCTCATACGTCTCCCTCAGTTGAGTGATTTCGTTGTCACTTAAGTTCTCGTTCGCCTTGCAGTGGGCCAGTAGACTTGTCAATACTAAAAAAAACATAAAAGTATAAGTCCGTTTTTCTAGACGTGACAACGTCATGTAAATCTATGGAAGAGTATAACGTCATAGTAATGTTCCGAATGGGCGGAGCCTGGGAGCGCAAGGACGTGGCGTCCCTTTCCCTCCATCGGGTGATACGTTCTCAATCTAGTTAGAGAGCCGTTGGCTTATAAATCATATAGTTCGTTAACCGTCCCACGGACAACCAATTACTTTATTTATTATATAATGGGATGACGAAGCAGCATTCGGAGATATTATTACAAACGCCCAATAACATCCGCAAGTGTCGCATAGGCTACTTACAAACCGCACAAAACATGAGCGCGTAGCTTTTACCTTACAGCGGTGTTATGTCAGCGAGGGGTACGTCCCCAATCGTGCGGCCTAATTTGGCTGCAATGCGGCATCGGCGAACTCTTGCTACATCTTCAACTTTATTTTTGAGTCCATTTTGAGGTCCAGCTATTTTGTGCTCTCAAGATGTCAGTAATCAGTCTACAATCAGTTATGCCATAATTTATAACATCGAAGCAAAGTATAGTCTACTACTATATTTCAATATAATATAAATCAATTTATATATTATTATTTATTATATTTAGGTCTTTTTAAACCTATGATACTCACTTTCCTTATCCTCTTTTGTGAGGAACAGTGTGAGTGTGGAGAACCTCTTCACCCGGGACAGAGCCCAGAGGTAGGCGGACACTGTCCTTCTGCTGAACTTGTCCGTATATCCGTGTAGGGTCTGCAGCATCTCTGACAGCACGCCACTCTCCAGAGCGTTAGCGAATATGGCCGGAATGTTCTCTGGTTCTATTATCTATGGCAATTTAACATCTGAGATTAGAGTAAGCCCTGGATTATTTTAAAGCATAGAAGGCAAACGAGCGTTGGGCCATTGGCAAGTAAGTGCACAAACGTCCATAGATATTCGCAACACCGGAGGACTCGCAGACGCCTTGCTAGCCTTTTTAATTAGTGATAAGTTCCTTCTAAAATCCTGATTTACGACCTTGAGTAGTAAATATACATTTCGGTTTCACATATTGAGTAGTTGTGAATCTTTCCTCTTTCGGACCGAAGAGCATGCGCTGTGGAAGCAACGAGAAGCCCAATACAGCATCTGATTGCTATGAATGCTTATCGGGCGGCGAGACTAGGTTTGGGGTTTAAAGAACGACTGGCACCACTCCCTTCCGCATATGCATATAGAAGAGTTTGCAATTTAACTATTATTATCACGGAGAGAGGGACCGAGAGGTCTCTCCTACCTCGACTCCTTCAGGGATAGCTCGCGCGCTCCCCATGGAACGCCGCTTTTGCTATTACATTACTTTGCATTCATTACAAATCCTATTAGGTACATAAGAACCCAGCCTAGCCTAGCACATTAAGAAGCCTATTGAGATAATGAGCAAGCCCTTGATTCAACAGGAATGTTCATCAATACTCACACTCAAGTATTCACTTCTAGCATCCCCTTTGTCCTTCAAATACTTCCACTCCGACATAAACTGCACACTGTTAAGCGGTGCCAACATCTGCCTATTCTTCTCCATGTACATAGCGTCCATCTGCAGATTGACTGACTCCACTGAGGCATGAACAGTTTCTGTCAATTTGATGTTCTTCATGTCCTCTATGGCAAGAGCTTCCGGCTGAATGGTGATTTCTTTGTTTAAATATGCTCGGCCCAGTGGTATTTCTTGTATTGGTATGTTCTTTAGTGATCTCTGAAAATGAATTGATTGTTTGATAAATATTCTGTTACATGTAGTGCCGTGCACTGAGGTACCCCTCGCGTACAATTTATGAGGTTTCTGAGTAGCGCATGGCCTCATTCGAGCAGACCATTGGGGCACTTGGGACATTGGCGTAATTTTACGGATGTGTATGGGTGACGGTAGTCATCAAACAACGCCGATTGTTTGTTTGTGTATAAATAAAACAGTTTTAATTGCTAGGTCAATTATTTGATTGCAGCCAAATTAATTCACAAGAAGCAGTAGGCAACAGCTGCTTTTTAGCCCCTTATAACAACAACACATCATCACGCCAGTTCCCTAACGGGGTAGGCAGAGAGAACGGAGCGCCACATGTCACGATCCATACATACCTGCCTTGCCTCCTCCACTTTCATAACTCTCTTCATACAAACTCGCCGGTTGCGAAGGCTCCGACCGGACAGTACCCGACTAATTTGATCGTGGTATGTTAGTCTGGGTCTTCCCCGGTACCTACATCCCTCCACATTCGCATTGTATATCTGTTCCATTAACCTTACATCCATCATTCTTTCCACATGTCCAAACCAGTATCTCACTTTAACACCAATAATTTCATTCATTCCTAATCTCCTTTATGACAATTTGGAAATATTACCTTTGATCGTAGATGCGGTGGTTTCTTCACAGTTTTAATAACAGTGATATTCTCTCCGACTCCGTCCGTCCATCCGTCTAAACCGACCGGTTCTGTTTTACTCCCGCTAGGTAATTCTATAATCTTTGGACGGTTGTCTGCGATTACATTTTTTGGTGTAAATTCTTTTGACTCCGATATTAGTGTCGATTGCGGTGAGGATTTGGACTTTGTCTGAAAGGATATTTGGCAATCAATACTCTTCCTGCGCACATTAATATAAATATTTTATTACCACCACAAATCCATTGTGGCAGATGGGGTTCGACAATTTTAAAGATGGCGCATTTACAGACATGCTCCAAAGATGTTACTAATCACTGAATAGAATTGCTATAAGCACCATATTGCACCACTTTTTAGTAGCATAATGCTCTAATGAATCCATATTAATATTATAAATGTGAAAGTTAGTCCGTGTAGCCTCACCGTCTGTTACGCTGTCACGGCTAAGCCGCCACACTGAAATATCCCACAGGGCTATAATCGGAGATGAAAGTTTGTATAAAGAAAACGAGCGTGGTCACAACATATATATATAATCAATTTATGTATTATTTATGTGGGCCAACGATTAGCCGGATTGAATACGGCTGCGTGAAATTGCGCCAAAAAGAGTTCGAATTTATACGAATTATTCGCTTTTTTGTCACGTTTTAGTATTTTAACTTCCGCGGCGTCGCTTGACATAACGACATCAATGGCGTCATTGTAGAATAGAGTGAAATTAAAAAGGCTATGCTCAGATAGGTGCGAATTTGTTGTCTGGTTAATTTTTATTTGCACTCAAAAAACTTGGCCTAATTTCATACTTGTATCGATCACTATCACTGCCTAAAATCAAGAGATTTAATGGGGCTAAACATCTGCCGCCATATTGAAGAACGTCTCGCAATGACAATCCGACTAATCGATAGCCCGCCACAAAACAAAACGGCCTTGTTCTTGAAAATGGCTAGCCTTAGTGTTATACGGCGATTTGTACAAAACAATCGACTACGACATATGCATGCAACATGGCAACAAGGGTTGCATCATCCCTCAAAATTAAACTCACCCCTTTAGTACCCATCCGTTTCTTAATGGTCTCCAACTGGCGTCTGGCTGCAACGTTCTGCGGTTCCAACTTGATGACCTGTGCCAGGTCCTGGGATGCAGCTCGAAGGGAGCCGAGCTTCTCACTAGCCAAGGCTCGTCGTTGTAAAGCTTTGACGTACGTAGGGTCCAGCTTCAGTGCCTCGTTGCAGTCTGATATGGCTTGGTGGAGACTGAAAATTATCATGATATCCATAGCTAATAAAGGCCTGCCGTTACGCCTGTATTGATTTTTCTGAGTTGATAACCTACACATGGACACTCCACTCTTATTTATCACAATGTGGTGGAAGGCTAGGTAGTTAGGATATATATCCTTGTTCAATAAATAGAATATTCAACAGTGACTATTTCCCGAGATAAATGATCAATCAAACAAACAAACACTGCAGGTTCTATTACAGTAGTATGGATAACCTTCTATATTTTACTTTTATTATTTATCTGTGTGGTAGTAAACAAGTCGATTAACATTTGAAATCATTTACCTAATAATAATTCAATACAAGAATATCCGCAAAATGCAGATCAATTGACTTCCTCTACAAACCATGTTTTACATGCTACACTATAAGAACAAAACCAGCAATTACACAGACTCATATAATTTTTCCTTTTCTTTTTCTTACCACTTTATGTCAAGTGTCTTGAGAGAAGTTAATTTCTGACACTGTCGATATTGTATTTCCAGTTGTGATTATTGGCCATGTATTTCGTATCAAATTTATAGTTGGCTATCATGTTAAATGCAACATCATATACAGTAAGCCTCTTTTAAATGTTTTGGTTGACATACAATACAATACTCTTTATTGTACATTTAAAAACAGAAAACAAAAAAGAAAAAAATAACCACAAAAAAGGGAAGAAAAAAGAAATAAGTTTACGTAACATACCTCTCCTTCATAAGATGACATAGTGCCCTGTTAGCATAGTAGATAGCGTCATCCTTGACAAGCTCAATGGCTCTGTTGTAACAGGATATTGCATCATCCCACTTCTCTTGCTTCACAAACGAATTACCCTGAAAAATATGGGTAAAAGTATAATTACAACATTTAACAACAAGCAAGAATAAAAGAATTATTAACAAAAATACAGGCATATATGGACACAACAAGTATATGTATATACAATCATACACATGAAGGTAACGGGTAACTATGGAAGAACCACAGGCCTGATATTCTGTGGTCCCATTATTTGTATGTGTGATAAGAACAGCTGTACATCCAACATAATTAGGTATTGTAAATGTATTGCTAAATTGCATCTTTTTTTACAAGGTACATTTCTCTTTGCAATAGGGACAATATAATAATTATATTTATTTATGATGTGCTCAAGCCTACTAAATACGAACATTATAATGTGTTCATGCCTGTAGTCCAAGTTATTACATACTAACTTGAACTAGTTTAGTTTAGAGTAGTTTATACTACTTACTTTTGCCCCTTTAAATCTACAATATTTTCTTACAAGTATTTTTTTATAGTCGCACAACCAACAAGCATGTGGATTATTATCACGTGCTGCCCTTTTTTCGCTAGCTTCTCACAATCTACATTAAAAATGTTGCAAAGAAGAAGAAAGTGAGTGAGACCTCCCCAGTCATAATGGTTAATAAATAAGCCATAATGCAGTACCTAAACTATAGGTCAGTAATTGCAATAAAAATAATCTTACCCTTTCCTTTTCATATTGAGCTTCCTCTCTTAACTTTTCAGTCTTTTTGTTTGCACTCTTTTTACTATCAAGGGACACTGGTCCAACTTCAGCCATGTCTACTTCTTCGCATGCTTTATCCTGGAGACAGACAAGGCAATTACAACCTTTGAATATACCTACAGATTGTTAAAGATGTATTGCTAAAAAATATTATTTTTTGACTAACTACTATGAGCAATCAATAATTTTATAAATGTGTAACAAGAATAGCTTGAGTCATGTTACAAAGTGTAATATTAACTATTTCAGGTAAATAAGGTAATTCATATTTATCCGACTGACAGACAACA
This sequence comes from Eumaeus atala, assembly GCA_017140195.1. Taxonomy (NCBI): domain Eukaryota; kingdom Metazoa; phylum Arthropoda; class Insecta; order Lepidoptera; family Lycaenidae; genus Eumaeus; species Eumaeus atala. The sequence goes on along the minus strand of JAFELO010000240.1, from coordinate 435,368 downwards.
CTAAGTAAAACTACTAGTTTAAAAGTAGCTGAAATTTGCATATTCCTTGGAGCACTAAGGAGGAATTATTTTGGAAATTCCACCCTGAGGTGATCAAAAGGGGGAAAACTTTTGTATTAAAGTTCTACACCACTTAAATTAGTTTAAAGCAGGTGAAACTGTGAGGTGCTGCTAGTCTCATATAAATCACCAATTCATAACTAACTTTCGCAGCTTTTTATCTTCTGTTGTCATTGCCTGACCACTTCCACTCCTTTTAGTATTTCTTCAACATTTTGTATTAATTATTATGCGGTTTTTATTTATCCCAAGGAATATCAGTAATATTTTCTTCCATGATGTTTTGTTGGTAGTTTTCTTTTTTTTTGTCAATGTAGGTATATTTATAATTTATTGGTGGCCATTATAAGAAAGGTGCATGGAATAAACAGCTAGATTTTATCATGAAGTAATAAAACTTACAACATCAAACTTTTCCCAGGCTTTGTAGTCTGAGGCCATTATTCTCTTCTGAGGCTTCTTTTTTCGTGCCACAGGTTTCTCTTTTTTTAATTTACTTCTTACTGGAGGCAAATCCTGGACATAATTGCTAATATCAAACAATATCCACAAGGATTGATTGCAATAACAAAGGAAAACAAAATACTATATACAATTATTCTTGAATCTAGATAATACTTTAATTTATATGAACTACTGCATACTTACATATTCTACTAGATTGATTGTAGAAGAAACAATAGATAAGGTACAATAACAATGCTAATAAGTTAACCTAAAATGTGTCAAAATACTTATAACTGGTAGAACAAAGTGTTTTTTTTTATTACGGCTATTGTAGTGGGATAATTTACACTCATTATACCTTTTAATAACTGCACCTAGTTACACATAAAGTAGTGTAAAATGGACTATAAACCTGTTCGAAATCGCCGTTCAACGCAGCCTCTTTACGTTTCATCTCTGTCTCCCAGTTCTGTAAGTCGGTGAGATATGTTTGTAGTGTTTTTACATTATCTCGTGCCTGTTTTTGAATTTCAAAGGCTTTCTCCATTGTTTTCAACAAAAATAAATTCTTTACCTGTTTGATCAATAAAGCTTTGCGGCTGTCAAGTGTCAATTTGTCAAAGAATGACAACCCCAACGAATTCTGTTTTTACGTTGTCATGGCCATAGAGATAATGTCATAGAGCGATTATTATAGGTAGTGAAGGCATGCCAGAGACAGTTATATGCATAGATATAATTTTGATAATAGAAACCAGCCTTAAACGCGGCCCTCTCAGTCAAAATTGACAGCAAATGTAGTACACTCTTTGTGTCTCTTTTTATTCATTACTCTCTGATTAATGCGCATTTGAAATTAGATAGACCTATTTTATTACCTTTCACATCTTCGTCCTCTATTCTTCAAGGCAGCCAGACGCCGTCAAACGCCTATAACATCCTTTGGTTATATTACCGTGAGGCCGTCTTGGTCAATAGATAAAGATTATAATATGAAACACTATACTTGATTTGTCTATCTAATCTCGCATACCCATTTCACAGTGAGAAATTACTTTCTTAGAGGAAAGAGAAATAGATAGTGAATTACCTGCATTGTTTTGCTGTCAGCTTCAACTAGACGCGGTTTAAGCAGGCTTGCCTTCACTATCTATACTACTCCATAGTTATAGTGGCAATCATGGCAGATTCGACTTAACCAATGTTGCAATAATATAGTGAATAATATCACTAAACTAAATAAAATAATGGTAGTAAGTCGGTTTACGTGTTACGGACGTTATATTTAACGCGAATATATCTTGATCTAGTTGTTACGGTTGAGACGACTTGTTACGGTCTCTCACTCGCAGGCAACACCCTAATGCTAGTAGCCTTACTAATCATCGGAAAGTTACTCTTACACCACATTTTTTCGTGCATGCAGATCTGTTTACAAGATGCTATAAGGTCGACAGTATTTTTTAAAGCAAAACTATTGTTATTATATTTATTCTATGATAATAAAGTAAACTTCGAACTTACCTACTTACTTTTGTTTCGTAGAGAAGATGAATGAAGTGCTATCTCCGGAAATGAAAGAAAAAAAAATTGTTCGATAGACAAAATCGAAACTACACCTGCCATAACTGCAATAGTAACAATGGCACCAACTTAACTTTTCAGTAGTCAGCGTCACTAGTGTGATATTTACTGTAAAATAGTTTACACACTTTTTCCTATCTTTCAGGCTTGTAGCTTCTTAATGACTACCGACGCCCATACACATCCCCGGTATTACTATGCCAAGGTGTTGGCCGTCTATTCTTCTCCTCTCCATTTTGTTACCGGCTATTCGCAAAACGCATGAGACATTACACCGCAGTTGTCGCTTTACGGTATCATATGAGTAGTTGATAATGGTATGTTTTCGAATGTGATTTTATAATCAAACTAAAAAAAATGGCTTAGAGAAAAAAATGAATCGGACAGGCTTTAGAGCGCGCGTGATGATATATAATTTTGACAGTATTTTCGTCAGTATCCAAAGCCGCTGACAGATCCTAGTTCTAACCTAAACGTTCACATCAGCGTTGATACCATTTTATCTATCACGCCCAAGCTGCCTCCGACGCGGAGAAGGGGCCCTATCCGGCCATGATAATAACAGATAATTAGGTATTATAAACACTCTCATATCGGGATGCATCTCTTCCGGGAGAGGGAGCTTTGGGAGCGGGGAGCGGGAAAGTGGGGGGGGGGTCAGTCTTCCTTTCGAACCCAAACCTCCACGTCATCCAACAACCACTGATAGCAATCCGATGAAGCTGTTTTGGTATTGGACTGGTGTTCGCTTTCACAGCATAAGTTCTGGACCGAACAGAATATATCCTAGCCCACATTTACAAAATTCTTCCACAATATCATTCGGCAGTATAAAAAAGGATTTGTATTACCTCGTGGCTGTTAAGGGGCGTCGATAGCCACAAAATTTTCCCCGATCGCGCGTCTCTCGGTTGTAACGATTGTATCCCAAATAAGAAAAAAGTTGCTGAGTAGCTACGCGCCGCAGTTTCATACATGGAATTTATGCAAACCTCAGTGTCATCCTTCCACGGATGAAACTCTCCAACATCATTATGTAATCTAGGCGTACGTCACGTACGTTGCACATGCATGCATACCTGCATGCCATATTTTACTTGAATCGAATATAAGTAATATATCAATATAAAGTCAATATTCGGGACCTATAATTTTATGATAGTCTTTTTTTTATAGAATAGGGGACAAAGTAGAAATTGGAGCCTTTTTACGACTACCGACGCCCGTGAACTTCATCATAATTATTATGCCGACGCGTTGCCCTCCACTCCCCTTCCCCCAATGGGCCACTGGCTACTTACAAGCCGCACGAAACGCGACACTGAAGATGACGCGTTAGGGCGATATTATGTGAGTATAGCCCGGCGATTTTATTCGCGTAACATGGTAAAACCCTTCACCCCCATATTTCACCCCTAGGGGTTGATTTTCTAAAAATCATTTCTTAGTGCTCGCTTACATCATGAACATCTTTACCAAATTTCATGTTCCTAGGTACCTACCTATTGTACATTCGGCAGTGACGGAGATGTTAGGATATATATATATATATATATATATATATATATATATTACATATATATTAGATATATTTTATCATTAAAAATATAAATATCTAATTGCCATTGCTGCGTTGTAGCCGAATTAGGTACTTCCTTTGTTTTGGGTTGGTTGAGGTTCGTGAGAGGTTAGGTTAGGTTAGGTTAGGTTCCCCCCTCCAGGTGTTCGTGGCCTCCTGGGACCTCAATGCCAAGTCCACGGCATGGGGGAACCCGGTCACGGGCCCGAGGAGGTGGAGAAGTGGGCGGTAGCTGCCGGACTGTCCCTCCTCAATACGGGGACAGTCCAGACCTGCGTGCGATGGTCGGGAGGTTCCGTGGTGGACGTCACTTTCGCCACGCCGGCCATCGCACGCAGAGTGGAGGGGTGGAGGGTGGAAACGGAGGTGGAGACGCTCTCGGACCACCGCTATATAAGGTTCGAGGTGTCTCCGACCTCCGTTCGTCCAGGGGGAAGAGCCGGTTTCCGCGTTGGGCTCTTACTAGGCTCAACCGGGAACTGGCAGAGGAGGCCGCCATCGTCGGCCGTTGGAGTCTCCCGCCGCTGTCGGTGTTAGGGGTGGACGAGGCGGCTGGTCTGCTCTGCCACGCGTTCAGTGCGGTGTGCAGAGCGGCCATGCCGCCCGCGAAGAGTCCCCCCCAGCGGCGGATACTCTACTGGTGGACGGCCGAATTGTCCGGCCTTCGGGCCGCCTGCAACGGGGCCAGGAGACAGTACACCCGGAGCAGGCGGAGACGACCCCAGGACGTCAAAAGGGACGACAGGCTGCGCAGGATCTACGTGGAGAAGGTGAAGATCCTGCAGCAGGCCATTTGCCGAGCCAAGGAGGAGGCCCAGCTGGAGCTCGTGAGGGATCTCAAGAGGGATCCCTGGGGCCGACCGCACAAATGGGCGCGGAACAAGCTCCGCGCCCCGTCGGCCCACATCACGGAGACGCTCCAGCCGGACCAATTGGGGAGGATCGTCGGGGAATTGTTCCCCGACAAACCCGTGGGCTTCACGCCCCCCAGGATGGCTCGGCAGACGTCGGACGAGGAGGAGGGTGTTCCGCCACTCGTCACGGAGGCTGAAATGGAGGCGATTCTGACTCGCCTCCAGAATAGGAAGAGGGCACCGGGTCCAGACGGGGTGCACGGGAGAGTGTTGGCGATATCTCTCGTGCACCTCGGGGATAGCCTCCGGAAAACGTTTGACCGCTGCCTGCGGTCTGGTCAGTTCCCGGGGGCATGGAAGGAGGGTCGGCTCTGCCTACTTCCAAAGGCAGGGCGGCCCATGGACTCGGCTTCGGCGGTTCGACCGGTGGTGCTGCTGACCGAGACGGGGAAGGCCTTAGAACGGATTGTGGCCTCCCGTCTCGTTCAGCATCTGGAGGAGGGCGCGGGACCCGGACTCTCAGAGTCGCAGTTGGGGTTCCGAGCACGCCGGTCGACCATCGATGCCCACAAGCGCCTGCGGGCGGTGACGGGTGAGGCGGAACGCAGGGGGGAGGTGGTGGTCGCGGTGTCGTTGGACATCGCGAACGCTTTCAATAGCCTCCCGCACAGCGTGATACGGGAGGCACCGAAATTTTTCAGGGAGCCTCCCTATCTCGTGAGGCTGTTGGAGGCGTATCTCTCCGATCGCAGAGTGGCTCTCGAGAACCGGTCGGGGTCCGTGGAGTGGCGGCGAGTCGGGCGAGGCGTCCCGCAGGGTTCCGTTCTTGGACCGATCCTGTGGGACGTCGGCTACGACTGGGTCCTCGTCTATGCCCGGGGACGAGACTATAAGG
>JAFELO010000240.1:400513-421237 GCA_017140195.1 Eumaeus atala | reverse complement strand
GGGGGGGGGGGGGGTGAAGGTGGAAATTTATTAACAAAAAATCAAACCGACTTCATAAACTGTAATACCGCGCTGAAAAAATAAACTAAATTGAATAGATCTTGCAATGAAATTAGGAAGAATAAACCTGCTTGAAGTATGTAAGGGTACTCCAGTGAAGGAAGAGTAACTAAAATTTATTCGCATTAATTATGAACTAAATTATCATTAGTCCCATTACAGTTTTACTTAAAATACAGTTTTATCGCCTCCGTTCCTTTTTATAGTTGAATTTGAATAAAAAGATTTTTCCATAACAATAAATTGTTCAATAAATTTTCAAAAAAAATATTATCTTAAGGAACATGTTTTATCTAAATAATTGTATACGCCAAAGACACTTGGAATATTCATCTAAAATATATAAAGGATGGTCACATTACACAGTTAAATATCATGCGTAAAATATGTTTCCACACGGCATTGGTGGAAAGGGTACGTGTTCGTGTGTGTCGGAGCGGATTAAAATATCAAAAACGATTTCATATGTAATTGCATCAATGAATCATTACGGAAAACTTCGTAAACATTTTAAATAATTATTCGTCCTTCGTGCCAAAAGAAGACAATTTTTTTTTAGTTTTAATTTAACAACGGAATGGACCCATCTGTACGAAAATGTAAAATAAAAAAGTGAATTAAAAACCTGAACTTTTGAAAATGTTACAAAACTGAATAGAAGCATGGCTTACCTAGCTATATTTTTTCAGACGCCGCTACATATATACATAGCTACATAGTCGAAACAGATTTAAAACCTTGACAATTGATATTTATTTGAATGTGGAAGGATGTAGGTACCGAGGGAGAACAGATTGAACGGGTACTGTCTGGAGGTGGTGTCAAGAGTCTTCGCAACCGGCAATTCTGTATGAAGAGAGTAATAATAAAATGCAGGTTTGTAAGGATCGTGATGTGTGGCATTCCGTTCCCTCTGCTTACCTAATCGGGGAGCTGGTGTGGACGTGTTGTTGTTGTTGTTTTTTAATACTTATTAATCATGGACCGACTGCAGAAGCGGCTAATACCATGTTTTATTCTTTTCAGTCTTTAATATTTTACCAGTCGTTTTTTGTTTTTTTTTTTTTTAATTCAATTGTCTGTCATTTTTCAAGACAGACAAAATTTATGCCTGCAACTATTAAGATGCTTCTAAAATAGAATCTCATTTGTAAATAGATAACCATAAAAGTCTATAATATAAGATAATATATTTATTATGTCCGTTGTATATATGCAACAAACTATTATAACACAAGGTTCGAGATCACAGCTGCTATAAATCACCATAATCATTGTCATTCTCATATTCTCATGAGTCTTCCAGCTCAGTTCGTTCCTTTTAAATACGAATCATAAAAAATCAAAAAGAAAATTTTATCATTTCAATGTAATCATTATTGTTTTAAGTGATCAGTCGATATTGCCAGCACTTGCCTGATAAAACGGCATATTTTGTTAATCATTCCATGGTAACGGGACGGGAGAAATTACCTTAGATTAGATAACCTCACAAACATCTTAATATTAATCTTACTAACGTTATAAATGCCAAAGTCTGGATGGTAGTATGGATGTAAGGATGTATGGATATATGGATGCTTGGATGTATGGATGTATGGATGTACGGATGTATGGATTAGTAGATGTATGGATGTATGGATGCATGGATGTATGGATTTATGGATGTATGGATGTATGGATGTATGGATGTGCGGATGTGTGGATGTGTGGATGTATGGATGTATGGATGTATGGATGCATGGATGTATGGATGCATGGATGTATGGATGTATGGATGTATGGATGTACGGATGTATGGATTAATGGATGTATGGATGTATGGATGTATGGATGTATGGATGCATGGATGTATGGATGTATGGATGTATGGATGTAGGGATGTATGGATGTGCGGATGTATGGATGTATGGATGTATGGATGTATGGACGTATGGATGTATGGATGTATGGATGTATGAATGTGCGGATGTGTGGATGTATGGATGTATGGATTTATGGATTTATGGATGTGTGAATATATGGATGTATGAATATATGGATGTATGAATATATGGTTGTACGGATATATGGATGTATGGATGTATGAATATATGGATGTATGAATATATGGATGTATGGATTTATGGATGTATGATTGTTAGTTCTCAACCACACCAAAATTACTGGACGAACTTTGATTGATAAACATGAACTACAACATTGCCAAGTCAATTTTGTAGTTTATGTACCAGAATTGCACACAATCTATAGAAATACTAACTTTTGTACGTGGCTTTCTCTGTTGTCTACGCGGATAAAGTCGCGTGCAACAGTATGGATCATTATGAAAACTTACATAATGTAACGAAAAGGTGTGAAGAAAATATCAAAGTAAATCCTTAAATAGCCGCAGAAACTATTGACAAATAGCTGCCCTGACAGACTTGGCTCTGTCATAAATTGCAGAAATTAAAATTTATAACTTTTGTAAACCGATGAAGTTCTGCCATATTTTGTGAAATCTCCATGCAAAGCCGGGACGGGACGGCACAGCCAGTATAAATATATTTTGTCAGAGGTAGTGTAATTGCCGCTATGCAGCAAAATTGGGCTGACACGACCGAGTAGTACTCGCTCATATGATACTGGCGTGAGACCTTGGCTATGTTGATGCGCTATGTGCGGCTTATGAAAGTCCGGTGGTGTATTGAGCGGGGAGGAGTGAAGAGGCAGACATCTGCATAACTGACTTCAGCTGCTTCCTTGTCGTCGTTCCCTTAGGCAATAAAAAAGCTTAATGTTGTTACAATTTAATTCTATATAAGGAGTCAAATATTTATAATTAGGAACAATCTTAAGATACTACTAGAACAAACAATAGAATCAGTAAAATTTTTAATAAGCGTTAGTACGACGGTGGATCTAAAAGTTCTAAGCCCGACCAAGAAAATGAAAGGAAAGTGGATCTAAATTTATTTTTATTTTTCGACATAGTCTCCATCTAGTTCAACACACTTCCTCCACCTGACCTGCAACTTGTTTGTTCCCTCGAAAAAAAAAATATTCCGGAAGGTCGGCGAAATAATCGTTTACTGCGACTATCACCTCATCTTTGGTCGAAAATTTCGAGCCACCCAAATGTTTTTTAAATTTGGAAATAAATGATAATCCGAGGGGGCTAAATCCGGCGAATAAGGTGGGTGGGGCAGCAATTCGCAGCCACAATCATGGATTACAGACATTGTTTCAACCGAAGTGTGAACACGTGCATTATCTTGATGAAACAAAACTTTCTTACGCAACATTCCCGGCCTTTTCTCTTTTATTTCTTCCCGGAGTCTTCGTAAAGGGTTAAAATAATAACTAGAATTTATAGTTTGACCTTTCGGTAAATAATCTACAAAAATAATGCCCTTCGCATCCCAAAAATAGAAGCCATGACTTTGTTAGTCGACAAAACGACCTTAGCCTTATTCGGTGTAGGAGAGTCTGATCTTTTCCACTGTTTGGATTGTTGCTTTGATTTAGGAGTATCACCATTTCTTGATGGATGTCTTTTGGTGATAGGCCTTTATTATTGAGGTATTTAATGACTGCACGGTGTTCAATTTTCTCTATTATTTAAAATTGCGTCAGATTCCTTCAAACAAATAATCATAGAAAATTTATATTGTGTAGTATCGGAATGAAACTGCGCACAATAAATCAATATGACACATACTAACAAATGACGGTAGATTTAAAAAGATGTCAGAGCTCCATGTAGGTTAGGCCACGAACTTTTAGATCCACCCTAGTAAAAAGTGAGGGTATAAGTCTAATCTGGCAGCTGTCCGAGATTCCCTGCTGCAACCTGGAGGACTCCTTTCATATATAATTATCAATCCCTGTTTATTTGCGGATTGTTCTTCATTCCGTATATTAAGTATTTAAAGATTATAATGACTTCATATCTTCATGTTAAATCTCAATTTAAAAAGGAAAAAAGAAGCAGGAGTAGAGCTCTGAAAAGGAACACACAATCAATAAGATCCCGTCCTATTCTCTTGGATTCATGAGCCAACTAAAATCAGGCAATATATGTGCTGTGTTACAATTAAATAGAATTTAACAACCAATTTTCACACGTGGCATATACTGTTCAAACTAACACATTCATGATTCGTTCTATCAAATTAATAGCCATACATATCATGTTAATAATCATATCAAAATGTACACATAAGAGAATTAGGACATTTTAAGATTAATAAAGATTTTTCGAAATATAAGATATGAAATTTGGCGTCGGCAAGAAATCATGAACTCAGCCTTTTAATTTAAGCTTATTCATAATTCGTGCACATCTTCTCACGAATATGTACGTTCCCGGCGGAAAATACAAAAACTATTTAATTACATTTGGTGATGGCAAAGAGCGTCAGCGACAAATTAATCCGTCGTCCATGCCACGCCGAGAAGAAAAAGAAGTGATATTTCTTCGATACCGATCACACCTCTCGTCTAACAGTCCAAGATGACAGATATACTTTTTTAAAACTGTTTAAGTAGTAAAATACAATGCCACAATGTGCAAAAATATATTGTTGGCGTTCCTTAAAAGAGGCCATGCCCAACAGTGGACCGACGAGACGATTAATATGATGACATAAAACTAGACTAATGTTTAGAATTAATGTGTGTATGTTAAAATAATATTTTATCACATCTATTTAAAAAGAAGCGGTATATTTTTCGTAAACTGGGATTACCAAAAAAAAGCTTTTTGATTCCAGGGGAGGAAAATGAATACACGACAGCCTGTATGGTTACCGAGAAAGAAGAGAAAAAATTCGAATGTTACACTTTTTTTAATATCGTCTCACTCAAGTGATGAGAATGAAATCATTATTACTATTAATAAATTACTCCACTCTCATAGAGGATTATAAAAAGTAGTGTTCACCTCGGAACGACACTATTATTTAAGCTTGAGTGATGTACTTTGAATCCCTTGTTGTGTATCCTGAGCACAGCGCGGAAGATAAAGGGTGAGAGGAGATATATCCGGTCATGGACGTAGACGTAAAAACTAGTCTTTCAATTAGACCAATAACCTCTTTGGTGTCATCTATGAATAATTAATTAAATCGATGTTCCGTTATCAATACTAATTAATAAGATTTAGGTGTGCGATTTGTGACTAAAGGTCGCAACTTGTACGGTACTTGATCATTAGTGGTCGCTTTTAGGCCTTTTATCAGTCGCTGAATTAATGTTTACTCTCAGACTGTGCACGACATTCAAACAGATAATAATATACAGCACCAAAAAAAAAATGAAACCATTTTCATGAATTTTTAGGTAATCATTGGCCGTTGAAATTGCTGTTAGACCTCCTAGAACACAACCTAGACCACGAGGCAGTCCCGCGTGCTCTATTTTATGGTCTAGCTAAGCGTGTTCAACTAAAGACGTCTAAGTCAGGGGTCCATAAATACCCCACCATGATTCAAGCCTTATAGTGGCGGATGGATGGACATCACCCCATTGCATTCTCCCAAAGTTGGTGGGGTTGTCCTGTGGTGCCCAACAAATCCATCTGTGGAGGTGGCGTCGGTCCCATAGGGGGCCAACTAACCGTCGAGGTGTCCTGATGTTCCAGAGCACCTCACCAATTGCGGCACTGGCGGCTCTCGCGGTGGTATTTATGGGTATCAGGCACTATAATGTGCCGCGAGCCCCACACACCACTAGACACCACCCAGGGCCAGTGAAGGCACGTAAGTGCGTTTCCCCGCGTCAAAAACAACAAAGGGATCCAGAAATTTAGAGCTCGATTCCGGGGTTGAACCTAAAGTGTTATTTCTCTTTTAATTTTCATTAACAACACTTGAAATTCTCATGAATTTAACACTTCTTGACTCAAGTGTTGTTCTTGACTCGTGGCATGAACCTTCTGGAGCACGGTCAGTCCCAGTCTAGTGGTATGACGAACTATCATCATCACCGGAATAAAGTCGCTTGTGCACTAAAGTATTTTTGTCATTTGCTTGTCACCACATGGCCCCCGTAGCCGAAACTCGGCTGTGAAGTCGTTGTAATTTAGTGTTATTGTCTTAATACAGCCGAATTGATCGGGCTGATATCTGCCATGTGTATAAAGCTAAACATTTTTTGCGCATCAAAATTAAAGAGAAGTTAGTAAGAGGTAGTGCCATGCTGCATAGGAGGAGGTATTGCCATGCATAGTGAATAACACTACATCCTCCTATGCAACGGAATAGGGCCGGCACGACCGGGGAGGTACCACTCGCTCACGTGATAACGCCGTAAAGTGCTTTGCGAGTTGCCGGTGGCCCATTGGTAGGTGAACAGGAGGGCAACACATTGGCATAATTATTCTGATATTTATGGGCGTCGGTAGTCGTTAAAAGACTCCGATTGCTAGTTTGCCCCCTATACTATATAAAAAAGTGTTTTTTTTTTATACGTCATACGCCCTTACAGTGTCTTTTTTCCGATTTCCAACCCCAGCCTACATTCATCGCTTTGCAATTAATGGGAATCAAACTGGCGACAACAGTTGACGTTGATTGTGATAAATGAAAGCACAGTCCTTCGTCTGCAATTAAAGCGTTAAGTAGTAAAGGTGTTTGCGAACAAAATGACCGCGGCTAAAACCATCGACCTTTCCTCTGAATTTTAAACACGCGAGTAATGACGCTGTTGATGGATGACATTGATTGTGTCCGCGTATTTTGGTGAAGACAAAATGTCCTTAATATATTTGATTGTGAAAGAGAGAGAAATAAAAATATATCTACGTATTTGCATGTAAAAACAGAAACAAATTTGGAAAGTTTTACGACGTTTTATGTCTTTTTAAGAACCATTGCCAATAGCTTACGCATGCTATGCATACTAACAATCGAATTAAAATAGCGAACCTCTTCAGGAGGTGCGGTGCTTAAGAATATCTGTCGACCCTAACATTTTAAGAATTCTGTGAACCCTAGACAAAATTATGCTCGGTAGCGACGAAAAGAAAGTATCCCGTGTGGGTGACACGGGACGCATGGAGAAGAAGAGAGAAAGAGTAAACATGACGTCCCACAAGAATAAGAGTGAGCGGGCGGTCTCTGATCGTCATTCCTCCTCCGACAAGTCAGGCAACGTCACCGCATTATAAGCGGCATCGTGCGCTTGCCGGCCCACTGTGGTGGGGAGGGGGACCGTCTCCCCCTTTTCGGTCCCAAACATAATCACCATAGGAAACGCCCATATACAACCCGGTACATCTCTTTCCATTTGCGGGAAAAGAAAGAGGGGGTATGTCCCCCCGCTATCATCTCACTAAGCCAGAAGACACAAAAGTCTTCGCTAGTCCGATGACCTGTAGAGGCGGGAGCAATACCGCCGCCAACCAGTAGTAGGTCCCTCCTAAAAAAAACTGATCGTCATTGCCAAGCGGAGTAGCTGGCGATGGATGCGGGGGATCCACCTAACACACATACTATTGACCCATAGGTATATGAAATAGACTGGTCACCCGCTCGTCGAGAAGTCTCAGAAACTACAAGTGGTAAAAGTTTCTAATTTTTAAAGGTTCACATGTACACAGCTGCATCGAATCTCTCGTTGTATTTTAGCTGTTTACTATATACTAAGGCTAGCCGACCCAAACTCGCAAAAATAAAATTTACTATTAAGTTTTTTTTGCTAAATCCCGTCTTTGTGAGCACCTATCGCACACTAAGACTGGCCTTTGCGAAATTAAATTGTGGGGTTGTTTTTAGTGTTAAATGTGTGAAAGTTCGTTACTACAAGCGCTAGGAAATTTTACTTCTGTGTTTCGGTACGAGGGTAAATGAGACGGTATTTTGCAAAAAAATTAGTAGTAAATTTTATTTTTGTGCGTTTGGGTCGACTAGCTATTCATATTTTTACCTCAGTATAAGGAAACAGCTAAAATACAACGAGAGATTCACTGGAGCTGTGTAAATAATTTGTATTCAACACTCATAGTAATAAAAGGCAATAAAAGCGACATTCAAGAAACCATGCCCTTATGTATAGTAATATCCTGTCAACTTAGCTGAATAGCCTTGGGGCTTTTTGCGTGGGCTTGCAATATATGTGCTAACGTTATTCCTAAAAGGGTATGTCGATAATGCATCATGAACGAACCAGCGACTACCTGGGAATTATTCCTTTCTTGAATCTTCACGCTTCTGTAAAAAATACTTCACGCTATTGGTGAAGTATTTTTTACAGAAGTGCGACGCTCATACACCACCGCATAATAGTGATTGTTCAGCATATATTTTGTCTATATTTTGTCGTGCTCCATGCGATGTGTGAGAGTAAGAATGGTTTCATATGTGCGACGAAAGTTTGCTGTGCATTATGAAGATAAGGGAACCTTACACGAATGAAGTCTCACTGATGATATAAGTTAAAAGCAAGTGCATGTACCTTTATCTATACCCATGCCATTGTAGAGAATGTATTATTGTTATAACGTCATAAGGGTTTTGTGCCTCGACCATTCTATTTCTTAAATACTTTTTTTACGTGCCTCACAATTAAGCGAAGTAATTTTTTTCATAAGGAAAGCAATCCTTGCCGAAGGGTAGTGGCCAGAACGAAGTCTTAGAGCTAATTTGACATAGCTCCTACCTAAATTGCAGTCACCAAACCAAACAGTCCTCTATACTTGTAAAATAACATGTCTTAAGTTACTGATTTATCATCGCAGAGGGACAACGATTAAAGTTAGAGCATTTCAATTTGGTGAGTACACTTATTTTATTGAGTAAAAACCCACTAAGGAAGAAATTTTGGAATTTCTAAGGTAGGTAAATGGGTGTTGAGGGTATGAGGGGAAGTCCGTAACTTCTCAAAGTTAGAAGCATGAAATTTAAATATTGTCTTTGTGCCTTCTACATGTCCCCTCGTAAGAATAGAGACCAGAGACACGAGAATAGAGTGTATCCAATGGTGTGAGAAATTATCCGAATTAATCCTTATAGAACTGCAGAAATTATTGACAACTAACTTTCCCAATTTATGTTGTCCTGTCATAAGTTAAATTTGTTGTTATGGTAACGTGTAATGTTTACGAGGGGGAAATTCAATTGAATAAATTTTTTATTCAATAAATTTTCTTCGTGCCTTGTGAAAAATCCACGCGAAGCCTAGGGGGTGGGGCTGCTAGTCATAATATAATCGCCCCATTGGCATCAAAGTTTAATATAAACGACTGAGAAAAAAATTCACACAATAAGAATATTTATAAGTGTCACGTATAGTACGAACTATACGTGACACTTATAAATATCCTTATTGTTTGAATACAGATAATCTGGTCTCTTCAGATATTCCTTCCACTTTTGACAAGTTCCTGTTTTATTTTGTGTATAAGTATCGCCTACTTCACATGACTTAAATGGTTGGTTTGCCCCCTCCACTTTTAAGAAATAAAAACCGGTCAAGGGCGAGTCTGGAATGCATATTTTGGTTGCATGCATATATGGGTTCTGTCAATACCAGCGGGATGTAAGAATATGATAAAATAAAAAAGTTTTCAAGCTTACGTTTGCGTATCATGCTGCACGGAACAAACCTTTGTGGTAATTTTTTTGTTTTTCTTAATAGCATGAGGGGGCTAACGAGCAATCGGAACCTTCGGATCGGATAGGATGATGAAGCTTTGAACGACTAAGTTTCACATGCTTTCGATTATTTAAATTATAATCATAGGTTTTTATTTATTTTAGTATAGGCAGGCAAACGAGGCACCGTATCCTTCTGACGACTAGCGAAGCCTACTACGTACATGTGCAGTATAGACATGCGTTGCCCTCCTTGAAAAGGAACGAACGAGTGATTGAAATCCTTTGACGACTACCGGCGCCCATAGACATCTACATTATTGAAATGCAGATGCGTTTCACTACCTTCCTCCTCCCCTCCAATGAGCCATTTGCTCTCTTCTTAGTAAATTAAGACTTTCTTTGCAGACCTTTTATATATATATATACAAAACTTGTGTCTTAAGACTTTTTTAGGGTATACTAGCATCACCCCGCGGTTTCACCCGGTTGTTGACTCCGGTCCTATTAGTCATGGCGTCTTGGTATAACTAGGCGTCCTCGATAAACGGACTATTCAACACAAAAAGACTTTAAATCCAGGCCAGTAGTTCCTGAGGTTAACGCGTTCAAACAAACAACAAACCAAAGTCTTCAGCCTTATATTATTAGTACATTCTAGCGATCCGCCCCGGCATCGCACATGAATAATTGTCGCTTTGCTTTGTATTACTTTGTCAGTTTATACATTAGAAATTTCCTCGGGAGTTTTCCCTATTCCTAGGTGAAGATCCGATCAGGAAATTTGGAGACTGTCGAACATATAATAACAGACAGCTTTTGGGGACTTTGTTTTGTAATACTTATGGATAGTACAAGGATTAGCCAGGGTCTTTGACGACTATCGACACCCATAGACATCCGCATAAGTGCTAAGCAGTTGAGTTGCCCTATTTCACTCTTTCCACTCAATGGCTAATGGCGTATCATGCATGCAGTGGTTCTTCTCTGATTATGTCGGGCTGATTTGGCAGCAATGCAGATTTCCACTACCTCTTTGGAGTATCGAGTGCAGGTGGTTCGGGAGAGGCATGGGTTAACAGGCAAAGTCGATGATATTCCGTAATATCTGTACCTGTAAAAAAATCTGTTGGCTTTCCATAAGGCGCCTAATTGAAAGCGTTTTTTTTTACAAATAATTAATACCCGTATTTCTATAGCCTGCATCCAGAAGTGGACGTCGTCTGGATAATAATGATGATGTTGTCGAAATGGATGACGTCTATACGTTAAGGCAACATTGGGACTTAATGGATTTACAGAAAAACAAACAATAGCATAGCAGATACGTTGCCCTACTTTCGTCCTCCACTTCAATGTGCCACCGGCTACGGACAAACCAACCCAATTCGGCTGCAATGTAGCATGGCTCTACATCTTACTAGAGTTCCTACTGCTACTAGTCTACTAGATATATGTTACTCTTACAAAAGCTCTCGTAATGATAAGCGTCATCAAAATCCCTACGATAGTTTCAGAGTAATTGATGAACAAATGTCTATCCAATTTTAGTGAGTGTCCTTTTTGTATTATTAGCGAGACTTACAAAAGATTTATCGATTTTTCTGCTGACTGTACACAACATTCCGTGAACTTCGAGCACGATATATTAATTGAGGCTTGTTAATTGTGAATAAACTACCAGATTATAAAGATAAATTGAAACAAGCGTAAAACAAAACGAGTTTAAAAGCCTTCTCAACTACGCAAGTGAGGGAAATAATTGCTGTAATGTTTAAAAATAAATAGCACCTGGAATTGAGACAGGATGTAGGAAATATTAAAATGTGTCATTCCCCTAAAAGCTATTGGATAGATTTGGATGCACTGACATAGATATATTAAATTGGAATAGAATAGGACAGAACAGAACCCACCATGGTTCAAGCTTTGTCGTCGGGGCTCAGGAGCCTGGGGTGAACGCAGAGAATGCCAATTGAACGTAGGTGGATGATATTTGCACCCCTCTTAACAGAAGAGCGGGTGGAGGATCGCCCTTTGTACCCATCTTATAAATAAGCAAAAGAGCAACAGGTGAGGCGAGGATGGGAACCTGTAGTAAAACAACCCCATCTTTGGAGTTGGAGTCGGTCCCTTAGGGGGCTGATTAGATATCGAAGTGCCCTGATCAATTATAGTTCCGGTGTGGGTATTCGGCACTATGATGTGCCGCGAGCCCCACACACCACTGGACTGGGGATTGGACCCAGGGCCAGTGAAGGCGTGTAAATGTGTTTCCCCGCGTCAACAAAAAAAAAGATAGAAGACGTCCTTTAAGGGTATTAAATTTGTAACATGTTACATTAATACAATAATGCGATACAATTTATTAAAACCAATGTTGTTGACAACATGAAAATTCGTACATTAACACATAGGTAACATTAAACACACACTCAACTTAAACACTAAATGCCTATAAAATATAAACTCGAACTTGTATTGTGCACGTGCAGCCAAAAATTAATGCTCTGGGGGAAAATAATCTGTAGTAAATGCATTACAGTGTAGGTATTACATTGTACATATTATCATATCGTATTTGACGAGCGGCTGGCTCAGTTGGTAATGTGGCGGTCGGTCCGCGTGTTACGCCAGAGGTTGCGGGCTCGAATCCCGTCTAGGTTAGGTTAGGTTAGGTTAGGTATTACATTGTACATATTATCATATCGTTTTTGACGAGCGGCTGGCGCAGTTGGTAATGTGGCGGTCGGTCCGCGTGTTACGCCAGAGGTTGCGGGCTCGAATCCCGTCTAGGTCATGGATGTTTATATTTGTAATTCTATAAAAAAATATCTTAAATATATAAGATTACTTAGATATATAGAAAAATATTAAATATGTTACCGTTGTTTAGTACCTGTAACACAAGTCCTTACGGTACTTACCACAGGACTGAGCTAACGTGCTGTGATAAGTCCACAAATATTATTATTATTATTATTATACTTCCTTAACAGGTCCACTCAGTCATTACATTCCAGCTTAACTTAAAAGGTACTTTGTAATGAAAAAATAATGTTTTCGTTTGGTATAAGGGGGGCAAATAACGCATCGGCATAGTAATCATGTGGATGTCCGTGGGCGGTCGGTAGTCTTAAAAAGGATCCCACGGCTCGCTCCCCTATTCTAATATTTTTTTTAAAACCAAGTCACAAATACGTGTTAATGAAATTAAATTACAACGTTCATAACATAATATGGCCTGACCCATTTTCATGTTTTTGATTTGTGTAATTTGCCTGGAACATTTTGAACATCGTAACACTTTGAACATCGGAACAACTATTTCATAAAAACATTACAAAAACGTATCAAAATTATAACATAATACAATAAAGAGAGGACGAGTATAACATCCGAAGGAATAATGGTCGCAGAAAGCAAGTTGCTTATAAATATACATAATATTTAAATTTCCGTTTCTCGGGTAGTGCGCATACTTTTCTTTTTCATGTTAGGGACATCCCTCGAGCAGGGAATACCCTGTTATAACTTTTAATTATAAAATCTTCATGAGCTTCATTTAAGTCATCAAAGAAATAAGTTAATATTAAAAGATAGTGCTTTTGCCGCATTGCAGTCGTTTTGGATCGGCACTTCCAGGGTGGAATCTCTCGCTCACAGGACGCGGCTAGAAAGTGGCAATTTGGGTCCTTTTGAGCAGGAGACGACTTCCCCATGCCATCACCCATGTGACCGTTCCTAAGGCGGTAGGTCTTGTAATTGTCGCCTACGCCTTGGTCCTCTCGAGGAGGGCTGAATATGTCTTACATCTCATTTGGACCTTGATCTTCAATCCCATCATTTTTAAGGAGTAAATTGTAATTTCCAGGCTTGTATCGGAGCTGGCAATCAGTTTTTTTAGTCATTATTTATATGACTTTATTATAGTGGTGACTATCATTATAGACGCGGCATAGTAATTATGTGGATGTTCCTGGGGGTCCGCAGTCGTAAGAAGGCTCCGATTGCTCGTTCGCACCCTGTTCCATAAAAAAAATCACTGGTCTTACTTGTGCTAGTGATCGCAATATAGAGATTGAGATTCGATCGTTTCCAATACAATTTGACTGTGTATCTGTGTAAAATATAATTTTATTTTTATTTGTTCTGTAATATGCCCTTTGTCCCCTCTTCTTGTAAGAAGGGTATACAGGGCGTCTCTTCATCCTGCACTTTAGCCCTCTCGTCTTATAAGCGGGGTGCAAGGTGCAGTCCCCTTGTTGCAATTGGCTTCGCCTGGGTTTACCCTTACCCTTACCCTTACCACTACACCGCTACGATAAGGCTGGAACCATGGTGGGGAGGCGATGATCTCCTAGACTCACCAGTTGCATGCTGGAGGGGACTGGGAGGCGATGGCCTCTAACTGTCATGAGGCAGTCTCGTGGCAGACTGCGGCCGCGGAACGGGCTGCTGAGAAAGTGGATAGTGGCCAATAGACGACGAATGCGAGCTTTAAGGTCGTACGCGCAACTTATGCCGACTCCCTAACGGGGACCGGAGGTTAGACGGTAGACTGATGCCACTGGT
The DNA here is from genome assembly GCA_017140195.1 of Eumaeus atala. Classification (NCBI taxonomy): domain Eukaryota; kingdom Metazoa; phylum Arthropoda; class Insecta; order Lepidoptera; family Lycaenidae; genus Eumaeus; species Eumaeus atala. The sequence goes on along the minus strand of JAFELO010000240.1, from coordinate 407,024 downwards.
GGCTGAGTTAACGGGTCAACCCGATACGAAGGGTGTGTGAGTCCGGTTCTAGGGGATTGGAACTAGTCGCCGAAGTCCCACGTTGCTGACACATAATAATATAATAATAATATAACATTATTAATAGTAATATTACGTTCAATGACTATCTTCACTCTACGCGAAATTGTTTAAAAAATAAATCGGTTTCGGTGATGCCATAGGATACGGCATATAGACGTCGTTGTTTCAGGTGTCCGTCATTCAGATCAGATCACCACAGCCCGTCAAGAAGAGATAAACCAACAAACTTTGTTTTTATGGTGGAGAGTGGCAAACGAGCAGTCGTATCCTTTTGGCGACCGCCGACGCTCATATGCACTCGCATTATTGTCATGCAGATGCGAGACCATCTTGTACTCCCCTCACATAGGCCGTCGGCTCAAAATTCACACGAAAGGCGATAGCATACTACGAGAGGTACCTCCCCGGTCGTGTCGGTTTAAATTGGCCGCAATGCATCGGGACACAATAGTTATTTTATAGAATAGGGGGTAAACGAGAAATGGGAGCCTTTTTACGATTACCGACGCCCATGAACTCCACATAATTATTAAGCCGATGCGCTGCCCCCGCCTGCCCCCTACCAATGGGCCACCAGCTACTCACAAACCGTAACAAACGTGACACTGTAGATGTCACTTTACGGCGGTATTATGTTAGCGAGAGGTACGTCCCCGGTCGTGCCGGCCCAATTCCGTAGCATACGAGGATGTAGTGTCATGCACTATGAATGGCACTATCCCTCCTATGTAGCATGGCACTACCTCTTCCAATTTTTTTTAAATAAAAATATTCTGTCCACTTAATCGGCAGAGGGTTCATGATAATTACGATATATCCGCGACATCTTTCAGCAATTGAACTCGGAAATTGGTATTGAGTATCGGTATACTAATACAATTAAACACATTGCTAAACCAACTTACACGTATCAAACTCTACACACATGCATCCTTACAATCATATAAATAAAGTTCTAAATAAAAATAGACCTCGCATCGGCCGAACTTGTTTGTGATGCTGAGCATGTTTTTTGAGGAGGTTTTTATGAGGTATAAAAAGGTACAGTGGCTTAAAAAAGCTACAGTGCGCGTCTCACGACTACAGCATCACTATGCATTTGGTAAACCTTGTTTTTGTGAAGTGAAATGTGATGTGTATGTGTGTGTGTGTGTGTGTGTGTGTGTGTGTGTGTGTGTGTGTGTGTGTGTGTGTTCTGTCGAGACAAGGTACCCATGGATATATGGGGCTCCACTATCGTGGTTATAGTGCATTGTGGCATATCAACGTGCATTTAAAAAATCGACCACCTCTTCTGATAGTCCTGTTAGTTTCTCTGTGCCCGCGGTTTTAAGAGCTTATGATCTATTCTATTTATTTTATTTCGGATGGACAGTAAAATAATTTTACTATATTGGATATTTTATGATCTAAAACATGGATCTAAAAAAATAATATCCGAATGCGTTCAATAGTTTTTCCGTGAATATATGTAACAAATTTTCACATGAATATTGTTGACATGATATCTAGTAGGTACAACCCATGAGTCTCTGGCAAAGGGGTGAGCAATGTAATATACTAATAGCAATGTAATATAATAATTACGGATATTTATTTGCTAGTGGTGTAACCCCGGTCCTGGCAAAAAGGAGTAATAGATACAATATGGGGTTATAACATTGGTTTCAATGTAATCAGTAGGTACTGGTAATTATAATTCACTAGTAGTCCGTCCCACTTCACACTGATATTTTACAAAGTATGGCAGAACTTCATTGATGTACAAAAATGTAAAAATTATATGTTCTAACACTGGCCTCGTAAACATTACACGTTATCATGAGAGCAAATTCAATTTATGACAGAACAACGTCGGCCGGGACAGCTAGTTGTCAATCATTTTTGCAGCTCTTTATAAGGATTTACATTGATATTTTTTTCACACCTCTGGTTACATTGTCGAAGTTTTCATAATGATCAAAACTGTTCTAGAAAACGTCATATATCATAAATAATGTAGGATTCCAGTGGTACATGAATTTTTTAAAACCGTCCCGTTATCATCGGGGCCTATTTAATGGAAATAAACTCAAATGGTTCTTTATGACATTAGTATAGATATGTTACGTTATATATTCCTAAATCAATCATTCATTCAATCATTATGAAATAATATATTTATGTAAGTACCCCGCGGCCTAAGCCGCGTTCTCTATTCTTGTAAATATACTTTCAGCCCCTGTTTCATTCCCTTGAAATTTCCTTATATCTTTTTTTAATAGAATTGATATATTATATGTTTCAAATTTAAATATAATAGATTACATACTTTCCGCTAGATTCTTCAGGATAAGTGACTTTATCTATCTACAGATGAAAACCGAATGGTAGATTCAGTAGATTTTGAGAAAATCGAAAATCACATACAATATACTAGCTTTTGGGGTATTAGTTTTATAATGGAAATACTAAAAGCGCATCATGGTGTACAGCCTATAACCTTCCTCGTGATATCTATCAGTAGTCCATGCACAAAAATACTTTTTCATATCCAATGTGTAGTTCCAGAGATTAGCAATCTGTGCTGCTTTATATTATTAGTATATATTACGAATAATTGTGAGATTGACACGACCAATTTATTTGACCCCACAAATGGTCTCTTATACTTAGTTTAGATTTAAGGTTTAAATATGCCCAAAGGTGTCGGACAACTGTTGTCATTGCGTTACACCTTGTTTGACCGCTACACAAATGAACTCAGGAACTGTTAAGTGAGAAATTAATTGTTTTTTTTTATTAAAGTGTTGAAGTATTTTTGTAAGAGGTTATGCCATTGCTGCATTGTGCTCAATTGGACTGGCACGGAAGAGGTATCTGTATAAGGCTGTACAATCGCGTGCGGTTTATGAGTAGCCGGTGGCCTATAGAGTAGGATAGAATGGAAAGGAGGGGAATACCTCCGTATAACGATAAATAGTAAGGATGTTGGTTGACATATGTGTCCGTTTGTTCATTTGTCGCCCCAAGCTGATAATATTCTCAGACTCCTAAGTCCATGGTATTACTAGGTTTTCTTCCAGGGGTACGGATCTCGCGTAGTTTTAGACGGTAGTGACACATGATATGTACAGAGCCGGACCTCTCTTTCTGGTTTATCCTGGGTCGGTTAGAAAGAGCGTGAAGATTTTTTTATCCCAGAAACAGGACGAATTATAGCATAAAGTATGCTCACTTAGGATTTTATCAAGACTGTTTTCTGTTGACGCGGGGAAACGCATATACGCGCCTTCGCAGCCCCGGGGTGAAGTCTTAACTTGTTAAGCAAAATACTTTTATTTGACATAGCCAGTGTTTCACTTTGCTTTTTAATAATTGTGTTTGTATGGATTAAACATTGTGGCAAAACGTAGGCTCTTCAACTTGTGATGTGGTGAAGTAACACCCATGTGTGACATAGATAGGGGCTTTACTATAATATGCACATTGTGATTCATTCATGAATCCATTGGAAAGGAACATTTGTTGAGTAAAGAAAAAATATAGTAATCAACATACAAAAACGATTTCGCAATTAAATGACATGAATGTGAAATGTGATGAATTTAATTATTTCCTAGTTGTTGCCTTATCAGTTTTGCAATGTGGTTTTACTTAATTTGAAGTGAACAAAATTGCTTATGACCTTTTCTTCCTGCTTTAAATATTCTTGAATAAATTTGCTGCCAAATTAAAATAATAACTTTTCAAATACATAGGATTGTTAACATTTTGCGCTCTAAAACAGTAGATGACTCTTCAGTTTCCACCTATTCGTCATTATTAATGTTATCCGCAGAGATAATATAGATACTGAAAGGGTGCCAGCCTAAAATGTGGCCGTCCAGGGCGAAAGTGTCAGCAAGCGTTCTCTGCGTAATGCGCATACGAAATTTGAAACAAAAATAGTAATGCATCCTTTTTCTTGTCTCAAACTGAGACGGCCACATGCCTATGGCCTCCCAACTCCATCTACATTTTATCTATGATTGTATCATTTCAATTTGATTATGTAGCAATTTATTAATAGAATTTATATATTATTATAACTCTTGAATAGGAGTGATAGCTCTATTGTTGAAGTCCAGTGCAGTATTTGTACAGCGCATCAATTGTAACATTTTTATAGAAATATTTAAAGCTTTTATTCAGAAAATCTGATACTAAACCTGAAAATCAAGCTCTCTAGTAAAAATATTTGACGGCGTCCAGCTTACCTGGTTGGTAATGTAGCGGTTAGTCCACGTCTTATGCCAGAGGTAGATGTTTATGTATTATATGTATATATATATTTAAAACCTTTAATATATAAAATTTCCCAAATTTATTAGAATACTAAATATGACGTATATTTTTCGTAATTTTACGTTGTCTAGTACCTGTAACAAGTACTTACGGTACTTAGCACAGAACTGGGCTAACGTGGTTCGATAAGTGCACAGATATTGTTATTATTATTGGTGTTGTTTTATTAACATTTCAGATCATCATAGCCGCTTGCTTCGCGGCGTGTTTCGCTGCAAAACTAGACCGTTCATACCTGCCACCGGAGTCAGCGAAAACTGCTGGAGGCACTTCAGAAATCCTTCAAACACCATTCAGAGCTTCTAAAGAAAACCTGCCACAGGGCAGCTATGTGAACGACTTTGATGGAGTTGTGATAGATGTAGATGGCGCTGGCAGCAGAGCAACGCATTCAGGTCTCGGAGCTTCAAGAGAGTCGTACGGATCCACGCATTCCAAAGTCGGTGAAGCTGGATTTAGAGATACAAGTGCTTTGAATCGTAACAACATTACGGAAACCGTTAATACTGCAAACGCTGATAAACGTATGGTTCAAGGAGGAAAAACTCCTAACACAGTTAACAGTATTCCAAATTTCACTGGGGTTAGTGAATCTTTAGTCCTTGGGGAACAAAATTCTAACGCTTTTAGTACTCTCCCAAACGTTGCTGGGTTAAGACAACCTATAATCCAAGGAGGAGAAGTTCCTAAGAACCCAAACCAAATACCTGTATTGGAACAAGAAAGGTTTCACGCTGCGAGGGACAGAGAATCAAATATTATAGCATACCAAAACGACATAGGTATTAATGACTTCAATTACGCATACCAAACCGATAATGGCATTTCTGCTGGAGAAAAAGGCATCGTAGTCAATGGTGTGCGTTCTCAAGGTGGTTACTCATATACAGGTGATGATGGCCAGGTTTACACCGTGTCATACACAGCCGATGAAGGTGGCTATAGGCCTCAGGGTGCTCATCTACCAACCCCTCCTCCTATACCAGTGGAGATTTTGAAGGCTCTGGAGCAGAATGCAAAGGACGAAGCCGCAGGCATTATAGACGATGGTAAGTTAATAAATTAGATTTATCAGCAGGAACTAGGAACTGAGGTATCGTCTGTAAAACCGCCAAGCATTTTTAAATAAGACACTTTGATTAGTACTGGACCTTGGCACGACATTTCATGTGATTTCTTACTTACAAATCGCATGAAATGTATCATCGCATTCAAGTTACTTTTCGGCTGTGTGGATGTTAATGGGCATAGTTCACCTGCTGATTTGCACTTTAAAATATACAAACTGCAGTAATAAGTAGTTGTATATTCGCAATGTTGCAGTTATATATTTGTGTAATCACAAAGATTATTATTTCTTTATTAAAATTATTATTCTAAAAAAATACAGACACCCGTAAATAATTTCACAGATATATTAAATATCATGAAATATTTGCGGGAAAATATATATTTTTGTTTCAATTTTTTATGAACATTATACAAATATCATAATATTTATGTCAATCTTTCACTATTTATGAGATGTAGGAAAGCTGTTGCATTAAGTTATGTGTAACATATGCATATCAAACTAGAATATATTCCAACCCCTTGATTGCGTCATAATCAGTTTAGAGATTTTGTCACCATTTTGAAAACATGCGATGAAACATTTCATGCGATTTAAAAGTAACACAGTAGAAAGCAGACTAAAAAGTGTAGCGCCATTATTAGCATAAATATTTTAGTGTTAAAGAATCAAGATGGCCTATAATTTCCGAATTCCAAGTGGTATGGTGTTCGCTCCGTTACACATACTCCTAGGGTTATGGTGTACTCAGGTAGCTTGGATGTGTTATTGAGTATTGATACTACACTGTGCGTGTAGCCCTGCTTCACGTGCCTGTGTCAGATAGACATAAATACATGTCTTTACAAATCGACTCTCGTAAAAACTTTCCTTCCGTCACAGTCGGTTAAAAATGGAACAGCAAGACAGATGGACGAGGCTCAACGTCTACAAGTATTAATGATCAGCTGTTTAGTCGGAGGTTGTTGACCTTAATTCGTGTGCATGCATCTAAGCACGCGTGTTCTTGCCTTCAAACAAATATCACCTGTCGAAACCTCCGTTAGTCCT
>JAFELO010000240.1:339302-390767 GCA_017140195.1 Eumaeus atala | reverse complement strand
ATATATATATGCCAGTGCCGTCCTGGTGAGGCGCCCTGCCTCTATTTACTCTCTTCTTCAAACGGGAGTTTTGGAGGCGTCACAGAAAACTTTAAACCCAATTCCAAAACCTTCGTAGTATTATTATCAAAACATTGATTTGACAGAAAGACAACTGCGCGTGATTGGTTAAATCTAGTGTCGATGGTCGAAAGTGGCTATATTCTCAAGCGAGCTTCAATTAAAACTTATTTTAAGCCACCAAAGAAGATTATACAGTTCTTGCCATCAGTGAAATGCAATATCCCTCTGCAAGATGCAGGAGTGTACAAGCTTGATTGTGACTGTGGACTCTCCTATATATGGCAAACTAAAAGATCCTTAAAAACTCGCGTTAAGGTACATATAGCCGATATGAAACACCGACGTGTTACAAAATCTGCGGTCAGTGGGCATGCTGAAGTTGGCGCCTGCCATTACATTACATTTGATAAAGCACAAATCCGCACTAGGAAACACCGATTCCTTCCAAGGATGATCCGTGAGGCTATTGAAATTTAAAAAAAAAAACATCCAAATTTCAATAGAGTAGATGGCTGGGTTCTTCCCTTTGCTTGGGATTCAGTGGTGAACATAATCGAATCAAAAAGTAAACATAACACCTCAAGAAAGCAAGAATAAGTACTGTTTGCGTTAATCGGAACAACTAAAATTATAATTCTTAGGGTACTTTTAAAAACTTGGTACATCAGGACATCTGTCATCTCAGTCCGCCCGTGATAATAGTCGCTGCAAAGCTTCTGAAACGTCGGGCTAGATAAATAATGAAATAAACAGCGATAAAATCCATAAAAGTAGTTTTATTGTAGTCTTTAATGAGTTCTTTTTTTTCATTGTTTTTTGAATTTTAATGTGAAGACGGTATCAAGGGGCTTCGCAACCGGCGTGTCTGTATGAAGAGAGTAATGAATGTGGAGGTGGCAAGGCAGGGATGGATCAAGATGTACGGCATTCCGTTTACTCTGCCTACCCATTTGGGCTGCTGGCGTGTAGATGTGTCGTTGTTGTTTTTGTTTCGTAAATCAGTGCGGACTTGGTGAGGCGCCCTGGAACTATAAATCATCAGCGCACCTCCACGGTCTGTCAATCACAGTAGAGGGGTTGTCAAGCGCCACTGGAGTACCCCATTTGATGAGGTGCCTTGCCCCGTTTTAGCTCCGAACTGTCCTGTCCTAATAAAATTTTTAGTCCGATTGAGACTGAATCAAAAAATAAGCATGCGGCGTTTCAGATAACAAGAGAATTATTTCCCGAACCAGTATGACTCACAATAAGTCATCTGACATCGATCAATACGCCTTCGTCTATGCAAAAATAAATCACAATTAAGTGCCTTCGACTGAGGTGAGATGCGTTTCACAAAAGCTCTTCAGACGTATCAATCACATTCGATGATTCAGATCCACTTCGCCAATCATTACCATATCAATTATGTGTATTGTTGAATAAATTCTTAGATATTTAAGAGTTGATTTAATTCATATTTCGTTTGACTGTTAGACCGCGTTCGCATGAGCGCTTTTTAAAACGTCCTAAATACATTGTGGGTAGTACACCTGTTAACACGCCGTTTTTTGAGCCGCTCACCGTTCCATTTCAACGCTTTTTTAACACGAGGAAAAACCGCTGCAAACGGGGTCTTATTGACTGATGGTAGGATAGTGGAGCAACTACGAAAATCTTTATCGATGACGATGCAGGGTTTGATTCCTCAAATCGACATAGAAACGGATAGAGAAACTGTGTCAACTACAACACGCGACTTGAGTCTACTCGAATGAGCATGATTCTGTAGTTTTAAGAGTGCAGGAGATGTCAGCGATATAAGCGCGGTACGGCTGATGTCTTTCGCACGTACATTCTAAATTGTAGCCGTTACAATGTACGTGTTTATAGTCTATTGGAAGCATTGATTTACGAAACAAAAACAACAACGACACATCTACACGCCAGCAGCCCAAATGGGTAGGCAGAGTAAACGGAATGCCGTACATCATGATCCATCCCTGCCTTGCCACCTCCACATTCATTACTCTCTTCATACAGACACGCCGGTTGCGAAGCCCCTTGATACCGTCTTCACATTAAAACTAAAAAAAAAGTGAAAAAAAAAAAGAACTCATTAAAGACTACAATAAAACTACTTTTATGGATTTTATCGCTGTTTATTTCATTATTTATCTAGCCCGACGTTTCAGAAGCTTTACAGCAACCATAATCACGGGCGGACTGAGATGACAGATGTCCTGATGTACCAAGTTTTTAAAAGTACCCTAAGAATTATAATTTTAGTTGTTCCGATTAACGCAAACAGTACTTATTCTTGCTTTCTTGAGGTGTTATGTTTACTTTTTGATTCGATTATGTTCACCACTGAATCCCAAGCAAAGGGAAGAACCCCGCCATCTACTCTATTGAAATTTGGATGTTTTTTTTTTAATTTCAATAGCCTCACGGATCATCCTTGGAAGGAATCGGTGTTTCCTAGTGAGGATTGGCGCTTTATCAAAATCACTGATGGCAAGAACTGTATAATCTTCTTTGGTGGCTTAAAATAAGTTTTAATTGAAGCTCGCTTGAGAATATAGCCAGTTTCGACCATCGACACTAGATTTAACCAATCACGCGCAGTTGTCTTTCTGTCAAATCAATGTTTTGATAATAATACTACGAAGGTTTTGGAATTGGGTTTAAATTTTGCTGTGACGCCTCCAAAAATCCCGTTTGAGGAAGAGAGTAAATAATTGCCTGTATAAAAATAACATTAAGAAGGAAGATTCAGAGACCATTAGGCAGGATATATCGTCAGTTTTAAGACGAAGCTCCGTGCCAAAATTAAATATTCCTTTCGAACAATACAAAGCGTTGTAAAATTTACTTACGCAAAATACAGGATATAAAGATTCTTCGCGCGGATAGAGTCTGGACGTTAAATACCTAATCTCTTCGTGTGCAAAACCGCCGAAACTGTATGAGTTTCCGAAAATACACAAGGCTGATGCTCCACTACGTCCAATAGTGAGACAAATTGATTCACCAACGCATAAATTGGCTCAACATGTGGCGAAAGTCCTATCACCACATTGTGCACTCATTTTACAAGGGATTCGTACTACTTTGTCGTAGAGATATTACAACTACATCTCTATGACAATGAAATTATTGTCAGTTTTGATGTACAGCCCCTATTTACATGCTTACCAATAGAGGAGTGTATATCAATAGTAACAGGAAAGCTGAAGGATAATAATCTATCACTGGAATATGCTGAGCTATTAAAACAATTGCCTCAAGTCTGGCTATATGATGTGGAATCATCAATTCTACAAACCAGTAGACGGAGTAGCGATGGGTTCACCAGTATCCCCTGTAGTCGCAGATATCTTTATGGAGGACACTGAGGAGGTTGCCCTTCGGACTACACCTATAACGGCAAGGTTCTACAAGAGGTATAGACGTATGTTGATGACACTTTCACAATTTCACCTAAGGTTAAAGTAACCATATTCCTTAACCATCTAAATAGTATAAACTTCAGAATACAATTTACAATGGAGTTAGAGGCAAATGATTCTTTAGCTTTCTTAGATGTTTTGATGATCCGTAGTCCCAACGACACATTCAGTCATATAGTGTATAGAAAACATACCCATACTGATTGGTATCTAAACGACAATTCTCGTCACCCTCCAACACTGTTGTCTACAGTGGGTAAATCTTTGTTTCAGAGAGCACGAGGCATCTGTGACAAGTAACACCTGGATACCAAACTTCAACATATCAAGCGAGTTCTGCGAGACAACAAGCTTCGGGTTCCCCGTCTGCTCCACAGAAGCCGAGTGAAGCCAGCCACTGTCGAGCGCTTATCTTCAATATTACCATACTTAAAAGAGGTGACTGATAAAATTGGCTATATTCTCAAGCGAGCTTCAATAATATATTATTTTAAGCCGCCAAAGAAGATTAGTCAGTTCTTACCTTCAGTGAAATGCCATATCCCTCTGCAAGATGCAGGAGTGTACAAGCTTGATTGTGATTGTGGACTCTCCTATATAGGACAAACTAAAAGATCTATAAAAACTCGCGTTAAAGAACATATAGCCGATATGAAACACCGACGTGTTACAAAATCTGCGGCTTGTGAGCATGCATGAAGTTAGCCCCTGCCATTACATTACATTTGGTAAAGGGCAAATCCTCAATAGGTAATACCGATTCCTTCCAAGGATGATCCGTGTCAATTTAAAAAAACATCCGTCCGTCAATTTAAAAAAATATCCATATTTCAATAGAGAAGATGGCGGGGTTCTTCCTTCTGCTTGGGATCCAGTGGAGAACATAATAAAATCAAAAAGTAAACATAACACCTTAAGACTGCAAGATACAATGAGTACTGTTTGCGTTAATCGGAACAACTAAATAATTATAATTAGTCGGGTACTTTTAATGTTTTGTGACATCAGGGTAGCTGTCGACTCAGTCCGCCCGTGACCATGGTTGCTGTAAAGCTTCTGAAACGTCGGGCTAGATAAACAGTTAAATAAACCGCTACAAAATCCGTAAAAGTAGTTTTATTGTAATGACTAACATTCGCGTAAACTTAAGACATCCACTCATTAGTGAATTGGTTTACAAAAATGCAAGATATACGATTTCATACTGAATTATCATTGTAAAGCATCCGGGATTGTACATAAGCGTATTTTTGTGCAATGTCAACCTAACGTGTATGATTTTATGTTGATTTTGCAACGCTGATTTTATTTAAAGATGTGTAAAATTTAAACATATTTCCTTGAAAAGCAAACTTACGCGCGTGTGCTTAAATTGTTTTCACAAAGTGTATAAAGGTTTGAGACTGGCAGTATATCTTGGTATTTCCTAGATTTATGATTGCATGTGTAAACATTTTATAGGTACTAAAATTTGTTTTAAGTATCTTACTAACAATTATTGTCTAAGTTGGTTAACAAATAAATGAAAATGAAAGAATTACGCTCGGTTGTTGGATCGCTATTTCGCACGATTATATGGGTCTTGTTATAGTGACCCATATAAGTGTAGTGCAATGCTGTATTTGAAACGGGCTGGCAGAACCTCGACACAATTCTCGCTCACATGATAGCGCCCCAAAATGATAGCTATGCTGTAACGTTACATGTTCGCCCTGCACACAAAGATTTGTCTAATAACAAGTGTATGGATAGTTTTAAAAATTGTATTTGTCTCCATACCTACTTTGTGTTCCATTTTAATAACGCAAAATATTGTACAATGTGTTGGCGCCAAAATGAGAAACACAATGAACAATCGCATAAAGATGACAGGTTCCAAATTCAAATGTCTTTTTTTTTACTTTTAATTGTAACAGTATTGCCAGACTAAACATTTGGATCACGTAAGCCCTAATGACTTAGAAGAAATATAGATTATAAGTACTACCTAACATTCAATGACTGAACATTAAATTAAAAAACATAGAGCATACCAATCCATAAACATACATAGGTAGATACGTAGGACTACTACTAGTGCACAATGGGTACCTTAGTTTTACCTGCCAGAACTTTCAATCTGCAAAGAAAAATATGAAAATATACATTCATTTTACTTGGCGGATAGAAATAAATGTAAATCTAAAGACCTGTAATGAAGTTATCATGTTGAAATCGGAGCTAAAGCAAATACCCACTTTATATTGTGTCTTGTACCCGATATTGAAATGCTTGCGTGATAATGTAAGTAACGTTTTTTATTAAAAACCCATCAGCCATTAGATTACCAACAGGCTGTGCATAAATTATAAATTAACCTAGTCGTTTGCGATAATTAAAAACATTACCGAAGATGATCTCGTAAGTAAATAAAGCCTTGCACACACTATTTTTTATTTGTGTACTAAGTGAAAGTGATCGACGTACGCTTCGACTTGAGAAGTTCTTGGCGTCTGCTAGAGATAATATGAATAGAAATATTATTTACCTATACATTTAAACAGTCACACTAGATACAGTACAACACTAGAATCAGCTATATGCCATCTGCAGTTAACATCAATGCTTCACAGACATGGCTTGCTAGTAAAGCATTCGGTTTTAGATGTTTCCAATGTTTTCATTAAACACGAACCTTTCTTGGGTTGTAAACGATGTGTTATGATGAAAATTGCATCAAATATTAAATAACTATGTAACTTAAACAATACAATTGTAGATAACAATACAATTGTAACAGGTAACTAGAATAAAATAACTATGAGTTTAGCGTGCTATATTCATTAGATACCCCATAGTTTTAAATATTTTCTCCGCGTACTGACAAATACTTGTTACAGTCAAACTGGTCCTCCTTTTTGCATAAAAGAGCTGTCAAGAATCCTCAAAAGCGGCAAGTTTTTGTGATAAGAGTAATGAATGGGGAAGTAAAGAGCAAGTATGTAAGAATTGTGAAAGCACTCGGTTCCCTCTACCCACTTCTTAAGTAATCTGGCCTGAAGAATGAAAAGGTTTCTATCAATTATTCAAGACTAGCATTACCCCACGGATTCATCCGTTTTATTGGTCGTAGCGTCTTCGTATAATCGTGTAGCCTTTACAATAAGACTACTTTTACGGTTTTTATCGCGGCTTATTTAATTATTTAAGTAGCCCGACGTTTCAGAAGACGGACTCCATCAGTGACCATGATTGCTAAATAAACCGCGGTAAAGCGCATAAAAGTAGTTTTATTGTAAAGAGTAACATTCGCGTAAGCTTAAGACATTATGTAACATACCTCAATAGATGGAGTAGTCAACGCGCAAATAATTTATCAACTTAAGACACCTGTAGCCTACCTCAATAAATGGAGTAGTCAACGCGCAAATAATTTGTTAACTTAAGACAACCGTAACCTACCTAAATAAATGGAGTAGTCAACGCGCAAATAATTTGTTAACTTAAGACAACCGTAACCTACCTCAATAAATGGAGTAGTCAACGCGCAAATAATTTGTTAACTTAAGACGACTGTAACCTACCTCAATAAATGGAGTAGTCAACGCGCAAATAATTTGTTAACTTAAGACAACTGTAGCCTACCTCAATAAATGGAGTAGTCAATGCGCAAATAATTTTTCAATTTCGTACTCTGATCCTAAAATTTGCGCTAATTGAAACACACATACTCTAGTATAGTAGGATTTTTTTGTTGTTAAATACGTGTGCTCGACCTTAACCAGACGTCTCCCTCTACATTCGATTTTTATTGAGAGTCGCTCACGATTTCGTGTGCGGTATGACCCGGAGCAGTCAGCGTATTGGCTTCAGATGCACACGCACAACAAAAACTTTTAAGTGTTTTACAAAACTATCAGCGCGGCGAGTGGCAGGTGTAGCAACTTCACAACTCGATCAAAGTTGGGACAAATTTTTATCACCATATAAAGCTAGCATTATTGTAAGAGGTAGTGCCATGCTGCATAGGAGGAGGTAGTGCCATGCATTCTGCATGAAAATACATCCTGCTGTGCAACGGAATTGGGCCGGCACGACCGGGGAGGTAGGTATCTCTCGCTCACTTAATACCGCTGTGACGTGACACCTACGGTGTCGCGTTTCGTACGGTTTGTGGTAGCCGGTGGCCCATACTTGGCAGGAGGGCAACTTCACTAGTGGTAGTCTTAGAAAGGCACCGATTTCTCGTTTGTACCCCTATACTATAAAAAAATATAATAACATTGTAAGGGCATTAAAGAAAACTTCATGAGGGTTTGATGCCAATTAAAAAGTTGGAAAAGAAATAATTATAGTATTTGAAGGTAGGCAGGTATGTTAGGGTAATCGTTTTGGATTAAAATATCCTACGAGTGCCTACAGCAAATGACATGACAAAACGTTACACAAATTTAGTTTTTCCTAAATTTATTTTCTTTATTGATGTCTTAAGTTTACGCGAATGTTACACATTACAATAAAACTACATCGAAACGTCGGGCTAGTTAAATAATTAAATAAGCCGCGATTAAATCCGTAAATGTATTTTATTGTCATTTAATTTATCACTGTATTTTTGTCGTGATGACAACCAAAGAGTTGTTTATAATTGTCTATGCGAGAGATGGGATAACCTTGTCTAAATATCTAATGTTGAGAGTTTTAAAGAATACATTTAGTAGTCTTCATAAACTTTTTTTAATAGTATATATATATTAGAGGGGCAAACGAGCAATACTCTTACCCTACGAACATCGGCATAATTACTATGCCAATGCGCTGCCCTGCACATTTCCTCCCCTACAGTACCTAAAATCAATGTTCAGTGAACTAACTGCCCACAGTTCAAATGATTTATTTCCATTTTATCATCAGCGGAGTGACATTGAGATTAACATCATTAGCAGCCGGACCCTGTCCACAGCTGGACATAGCATGATTATTGTCATATCCAAACATTTCACATTAGCAAAATTATGAAAAAATCCGCTTGCGCATCTTTATATTTGCCTTGTATATTAACTTATCAACTTATTGCAATATTATGGTTTGGTATCGACATCTCAGTTATACATTTACATCTAATTCGGTGTGAACTATCGGCGGTCTAACTTTGTAATAGCCTCGGAGTTTACGCACAAAAACTGATGCAAAACGCAATTCATATTAACCTTACGTGAGATCCACACGAACTTACCGGCTCGCTACATTGCGTAAAACGGTTTAAAATAGCCAAAAAAATGATGGAAGACGATTATTGTTATGTGGTATGAGTTGTGACGTTAACATTGCTTCAGAACTGCAGCATTTTAAAGATAAATCAGAACAGTTCTTTGAAAGATCAGAAAAGAAACTGAATGTAGTTGGGGAGGCGGGTTACCGCGCCACACTAGATTGTGCCTAACGCCAGAGGAGGCCTAAGGTCGCAATCCCTTAAGTTCTTTAAGAACAACGTAGTACATGCTCGTTTGTCCTTTCCTCAGCCTGTCTGTTTGTGTGTTTTTTTGGATGCTCTATGCTGGGGGAAGTGTTCGGTGCTGCTCCATCGGTCACTATCGTCATCGGGCGACGGACCAGATAAGGCTGTAGTCGATAGGGGGACAGACACGGGATATACACGGAATATATCCTTCCCATCTGCAGGAAAGGGGCGGGCCCTATCCTGCAGATGGGAAAGTTACATCCCGTGTTTATCCTGTGCATGTATCGGTACATACGGTCTATACTCTACATCGTATACACCAACGCAGGTGTCAACCTTGTCACCACCTTATAGCCCCGAGGCTAGAATGCAGATTTTAACACCCCCGCGCTCGGCCTGATGACTCCGATACGTAGAGGAGCCCCGAACACATATATACGTACATGCTATCGTCACGCTTGAACCCTTAGCTTCAACAAGAGTATCGCGGTTTTATGTTTAACAACCGTTCTGGCTTAAACAAAGTATATCGAAAAGAATGACATACATCGCATTTTGTGTGGTTTGCTGTGGTCCATTGGAGGGAGAGGAGAGAAAAAGGGTGACATATCTGGTTGCTACGCACTTGGTTGGCGCCTGCGCCGGTCCAATCGCCCCGGGGCGCAGAACGCAGATTTTTGAAAGTGGAAAGGCGGAAAGAAAGCACTACCTCTTACTGTTTCCAGTTCAAGATTCCTTTGGAATTTGACTGATGATGATAAATATGTGTAAAAAGTTTTCATGTGCGTCGAGATCTTGGCACTTGCGAATATATTTACCCTTGGTCAACAGGAAGTGCCCTGAAGGTTTTATTTATTATTATATTTAATTAAAAAAAAATGTTATAATAAAATGCTGGCGTTTTTGTCATCAATATTTAAAGATAGTGAAATAACTATAAAAAAATAACTATGCAAATTAAAAAAAAATTGTATAATAATTTTTTTTCCGGAACCTATCCTGTGGAAGCGAAGTGAAGCCTAATACGGCTTCGGATTGCTATGGCGACCAGACTAGGTTTGCGGTCGTAAGAAGGACTGAAAGCAGATGGTAGAGATGCATCCCGATATGAAAGTCTTTATAAAAGATAATTTAACTAATATTATCATGCCCAGAGGGACCAAGGGGTCCCTCCTCCCCAGACTCTGACGCCTGGGCCTGCTCGCGCGCGATCGTTTGGCGTCCGCAATGACTGGGGGGGCCCGTACCCCCTTCACCTTCAGGTGGTTGAAAGAACACGCGAGCGGCAGCCTCGGAATACCCGACCGGCGCGGCGGTGTTATCAGAGCTAGGCGTTTCGTGAATCTTATTGGATTTAGTCCCTAGGTGTAGTTTGGACTGTTCGTAGACGAACGTATGTGTTCGTTTACGAACTATAATTTTAGGTGTGTCTGGGCTGTAGGGTATGTATCTCATGTGTCCCGGGAGACATCAGAGTGTCGGTTCGTTCGACAGAACGTGTCTGAGATGATAGTTCCACAGTTTATTTGCTTTAGCAACGAGAGTTCTGGGGTGATGAGGCAACCGATCGAAATACTCCCTTGAGATGTCTTTGAAGTGACCTCTGATTGAGGGCAATTCAAAGTCCTTGGGTAGGTCGGGATTACGTACTTTTTGTAAGATATGAGATATGAGAGGATCTAGCGTGATTGAATACTACGGATTAATATGACAGTATCGGGCGGATACATACTTTGTAGAGCGTAAGCTTGTTTGTAAGAGCTGATAAAGCTTATGTGAGATGTACCGCGCTTTATTACTGACTTTGTTTATGTGCTCTTCGAAGGCGAGATCACAACCAAGAGTGATTCCGAGACACTTCACAGAATTTACTCGGAGCATTTCAGTGACGTAGAGGGCTACTGGGGCTATGATGGGTCCAGCGTTGCCGTGCCTATTGCCGCCGACTGCTGCGCCACCGAAGCATATAGCTGTACTCCTTTCAGAGGTGACTTATATTCTTCACCGTGCAAACCACTCAACAGCGCAGTGACGGCCAGCTAGAGATTAGTGTGGCATACCCTGACCAAACTTACACTCGTGTAAAGGGCGGTATCGTGTTAACTAGTGGAAATATTATTTTGTTCTTTATTCGTGTTGTAATGGTTTTATGCACTACCACCAATCCTAGATGGGAATAGGTGGCAAAGGGCTGATGCGACACAGCTAGTGCGAATGTTTTTTACCCAACCGCGTCATTAGGAGGGTAATGTTTTTCGGCGTTTGTAAGTATGTATGTTTGTATATGATGCATTACAATTATTGTGTCGTATAACGAGTGACATCCCATTCTATGCTCGTAGGCACTTACGGTGCGAGGAACATAGAATGTATTTGATATTTCTTTTTATTTTCTATGTGTTTACTTTGTCAGTGGTGTGGGGAAGCAGAGAATAAATATATTTCCATTTATCACTACTATTACTGTTACTATTACTACTATTCCATCATACAGCCAAAATGGTTTGTCTGACTTTCACGTATGACGTGTCTTTAGATTCGTTTTGGCAACACAAGTGCCAAGGTAAAATAAAAAGTGCCAAATAAAAAGAAACAATTTGACAAAATTTTGGACACAACTTCGTGAAATTATATTTTTTTGTCCCTTACCTAACACATTAAGTTGGATATCATGTTGTAGAGATTTAAATGATGATTCAAAAAATGGTATGTAAGTTCTAATATCATCATCATTATCGGCCTTTGTCGGTGCACTGCTGGATATAGGCCTCTCTCAATAAACGCCAAGACGGCTTATCTCGTGCTACTCACATCCACTCCGGACCGGCTACTGCACGGAGATCGTCTTGTAATGTAAAAAAATAAAAAACGCCCTCCTCTCCTTTGTAGAATAGACACGCTATAAAAAAAGTACGTACAAAACGCGACAGCAAAGATGTAACTCTACGGCGGTGCCATGTGAGCTTCGTCCGTCTTCCGGACATGTTTCCATGGCACCAGTCGCGACGGCTCTGCACGCTCGCACGAAGCTCAGCCGGTACCGTCCCCCTTTGTCTATGATATTACGACTAAAGTCATCTATTATCTATGGTAATAACTGTATACACAGTAATTACATACTATTAGAGGTACGTGTATATGCCTTAAACGTGTCAAGCACGAGATACCAACGGAAAATTGAGGTCGCCTGGGGCTAGGTTACTATTTGAAATTAATCCCACCTTGATTCGGCAAGGTGGGGCTCAGAATTATGATGATTATTGTACCAACACTGCGGATGTGCCCACATGTCCGGTGGTTTGTGGCGCATTAAAGGAGTACGGAACTGTAAATCATCAGGCCCCAAGTGCCAGTCAGCCCGCTAAGGAACTGACACCACCTCCACGGATGGGGTTGTCCCGTATCTCAGAGGAACCTCATTGACTTTGGGAGTTTGCATTGGAGTGAGGTTCCCATCTATGCACCTTACCCCGTGCACAAAAGCGCCCCATCCTCCTGCTGTTTAGCCTTCTCTTCTCATAAAAATAGCTCCCTCAGTTCAATTGGGAACGCCTCGCGTTTTGTACCCCACAAAAGGATACACACCAATCACAAGTAGTGAGATAACGGATCGGAACAAAAAATGTTAAATCATTTTTTAATATCCAATGATAGTCTGAAGTCGGGAACGGTGAACCTAATGTTAGTTACCCCTGTGCTTCTGAAAGCACGTTAAGCGGTCGTTCTGGCATCTATTCCTTATCCAGACACGTCACTCAGCCATCCCATCTGAATAGGAGGGTAAGGGAACAGCGAGTGCACTTGTGTCTACGCTAACACTAATACGTCCCGCGCAGACGGCGTGTCTCTGTTAGGAATGGTGGTTCTAGCTGAAAGTCGCCCGACAGGACGTTATAATTTAATGAGACAAAACATAAAAGTAAACCAAAATTCTATTGAACTTTTTACGAGGGCAATAATCTGCCATAAGTTTACCTTATTACTTCTTTACCTTTGTTTGTTAGTTCCGGTGGGCAGAATGCACAAACAAACTGCTCGAAACAAATAGAAATTACTCGTGTTTGAATAAATATGTTACATACATAAGTATGTCAGCTAAATTGATGAGGAAGAGTAAAGGCTGTATTTCATGGCGCTACGACCAATAAGACACAGAGTTACGCTGGTAAACTTAAAGGATGCTGATTTTTTCGTTTATAACGCATTGGTTTATTTAGCATAAAAAAATTCTTGTATCAAAGTTGGTAGGACTACATAATTTTTACTCTTTTTTTAATCCAACCTCTGTCAATGCATAGCTAAAATGTATGTCTATTAAGTCACATTATCTATAAACCGCGCTGGAATGTGACACCCCTTTCCCGTTCTCCATACGGGAAGAGCGTGGGGTGGCAACACTCGTCCCATTGCATCAGTACGTCGGCGCACTGTACCAGAGCGCCGACTTGACATCACGTCATGTCTAGAAATATTGTAACCGAAATATACTTTTTACATACGTACTCATGTGTATACAGAATCGTTTTTTATTTCATTATATTCGTATTATGATTATGATCAAATCAAATCAAGAGTAAAAAATTATTTGCCGTAAACGGATACATTTTTTTGCAAGCTCAAGTGTTAGGTAGAGGCTGTCCGGCTGACATCACCTAATCATTATCACGACCGATAATCTTGGTGTTGATCAATATCCGCCAAATAAGAGTTGAACTCGCTTCCGTGGATACCAGCGGATGCGAGTCATCATCCAGTCACACATATTGTATGAAAGGAACTACACGTATAAGTTTTTTTATAGCATCATAGGCAAACGAGTAACTTCATTTTTTGCATAGGAGAAACACGAGTAGTTAGGCCACTTGTAAGTGAGTCACTAACGCCCTTAGACATCCGCAACACCAGAGGACTCGCAGGTGCGTTGCCGACGTCTTTGAGGTAAATAGGCTCTGTTTTTGGAGACTTGACTTACCACGGACACCCATAGACATCCGCACAATAATCACGCAGGCGCGTTGCCCTCCTTTCCTCCTCCTTTCTAGTGGGCCACCGGCTACTAACAAACAATACGAAACGCGACGGCATAACTGTCACCTAACGGCGTTGTCATGTAAGCTAGACAGGACGTAACGGAAACGACCGGGGTAGTATCCCCGGCCATGCCGGTCTATTTTGGGTGCAGTGTGGAGCTATCACCGATCCTGCCGGTCCACTCCGGCTGCAGTACAGCATGGGGTCTTACTAATGCAATTCATAAGTAGAATTTATGTTATAATTAAGAGTTTTAATTTTAAGGCAACTGGAAATAAGCCATTAAATGTTTAGTGTGCAGTAGGAGCAGCAATATATAAAATCAGCCCAAAGCTTTTGAAGTTACACTTCTTTTGGCGTGTTAGGGAAAAATGGGAGGCATTTTTTAAGATGCGCGCGCACATCCTGACGAAAAATCGACACCCTGAAGTTGGTTATAGTCAACATTTTAGTTTTCAAAAGTTACCGTAAATGTAAGTAACGCATTATGCGCAATAATAAAACTATCAATATAGTAAATACCTCATTCATCATAACCTGTTGATGAAGGTCGCGCCCATCCTGAAAAGCCTTCACGGAGACATCGACGTGCCGCCTCCATTCAGCTCGATCTTCAGCTCGCATCAGGGCTACAGACAATGCTTTTCCTACAAACGTGGAATAACGCGAAAGGCGAAGTTTAAATCTTAACACCGCCCTCAAAACCCGTACCAAATCAGGTGTTACGTTTGTAGTGGCTATAAGATATGTACAGTGGTAACAAGGAAATGGCTTTGAGAGGGGAGAGGGCTACATTGTATAGCTTGAGGCGGTGTTTTTTTACAGAATAGGGGGGGGGAACGAACACGGGAGCCTTTTTACGACTACCGACGCCCATGAACAACCACATAACTAATATGCCGATGTTTCACCCTCCTTTCTCTGCTCCAATGGGCTACCGGCCACTCACAAACCTTGTATTTTCTTTTCATTCATTTAGAACTGAGAATAAGAATGTTGGGGCTGTCTTTTGAACCTTTTTTTATTTAGGAGCTTCCAGCGACGACATTATGCCAGTTCCATGTTGATTTATATATATATATATATATATATATGGCAAAAATTCATTGATTTAGAAAAATATAAAAGTTATTCATTATTATTTCGGCCTCGTAAACATTACACACTACAATGACAACAAAACAAATTTCTACAGCTTCTGCAGGATTTAGTTAGATATTGATTTCACATTTTGTTTACATCGTCGAAGTTCTCATTTTTTTTATAGAATAGGGAAGGCCAACGAGCAAACATCCACATAATCACTATGCTAATGCGTTGCCCTCTACTCCACCCCCTAATGGGCCACCGGCTACTCACAAACCGCACGAAACGGGGCACTGAAGGTGTGACTTTAGGGCGGTATTATGTGAGCGAGAGGTACCTTCCCGGTCGTCCCGGCCCAATTCGGAATTGGGACGGCACATATATTGTCATGAACTGCATGGCACTACCTCCTCGTGCGCATCATGGCAGTAACTCTTCCTATAATGATCTATTACGTTTTAGAAATTGTTACATTGCCTATATTCATCGCTGATAATGTAGGATTCTAATGGTAGAAGAATTTTTCAAATGGATCAATGGGTCCGAGCCTATTCCATGCAAACAAACAATAAAATAATCAAATGTTTCCTATTTATAATATAATAATAGGTAAGGTTGTATGCGGTGAATTAAAATCAGTATAGTCAACATAAAAATGTGCGTAGCTCATATAAAACACTCGTGTGAGGTAATAATTGGGCAGTGGGGCATTGTGCAGCATGCGATCCATCGACCAGATCTCCCCTGCAGTGATATTAAAAATTGTTAACATTGGAACGGTGTCATACCAAATACTATGCGCATGTTTAAACTTCATCAAACGGTAATCCGCGTAAACTCAATCACAAGGGAGCCATTTTACATCTGCCATTTTCATCTATACTAAAGTTATATACTTAGAGGTAACATTTGATTGTTTGTTTGCATACATTGAGTAGACTTAAAATCTTTTTTCATTAGACTTCTACAATATCTCTGATGAACGTAGGCTATATAACATTTTCTAGAACGAACTGATCATTATGAAAACTTCGATACCGTAACTAAAGGTGTGAATAAGATATAATAATATGTGGCAGTCGCAGAAATTATTGACTACTAGCCGCCCCGACAGACGCTTTTCTATCATAAATTGTATTAAATTCTGTAAGGTTTAAGATAGGAGCCTGAGATTGAAATTTTTAATTTTTGTAAGTCCATAAACCTTTGCCGTACCTTATGAAATATCCGTGCGAAGCCGGAGCGGACTGCTAGTCTATGATACATTTCTTTACAATAGTTTAGTAGATTTTGCGTGAAATATGAACGCTATTGCATTTGTATTTGTAGGTTATTAGTGTTTATGTTTATCTATCTTGTACGCGGGGAAAACTCATTTTCCCCTGGGGTATATATGTGACACGACCACAGTGGCGATGGCTTCACATACCTCATATCTGCCTACTTATTGACTCTGGATAACACAAATATATAAACAATTCCAATTGCAGTTTGGTCCGATGTAACAAAACCCAAGACGTCGGTACCAGCTAAACATGCGTATAAATCCACAAGGCATGACATTCACTAGGATATTTCCATATAACAATAGATAATACACATTGATAATGATTATAATTGATGATATATATAAAACAAATTAAAGGTCAAACAAATTCACAGCTAAGACAGGCGATCATAATAATTAGTGTCCGTAAAATCGATCGAAAAATTAAGCAAGAGGTGACTTGCACACACGGCCTGAAGATTCACAGTCAAAGGTTAAGACCGCAGAGCGAGGTGAACGAATAATGTGATATATATAAAGGTAGGGCTGGAAGCTTATTCAGTGTGCATCCTCAGCTATCATTGAAAACATGAAGCTGGTAAACATTTTTAATTCATAATTATTTATTCATGTAACTAAAATAAAGAGATCCATAAAAAGTATTATAGTTTGAAAAATTCAAACAGTGAGCCGATAACATTTATCATTTTCTAGTCCGGAAATTGGGGTTGCGTTATTATTCAACATATTTTCATAACTTTTAGATTTCTGTGAAAATTCCCAAGTTAAACTGGTGTCAACTGAGTGAAAATGTCCTGAAAAGATATTGTTATAAACACAAATAAAATACGTTGTCATCGGTTAACGGATCGTATTAAGGGAGACGTGCATTTGGTTTCTGAAATACATTGTAGTCTTGATTAGTAGTCGTTGTTAATTTTAAGGTCTATCCATCCGTCCAGTAACCACTAATCCCAATTTCTTTAGCATTTAAGATTTAATCTTACTAATATAATAGAGCTAACGAGATTTTTTGTACGTTTGTCTGAACGCGCTAATCTCTGGAACTACAAGCCGGGCTTCAAAAAGTGTTAGTATATCATAGCTACATTATTGAGGAAGGTTATAGGCTACTTACAATGACGCTCCGACCAATAACATGCTAGGCTAATAATAGGCTATTTATTTCTGTTTCAGATATTAGTTCTATCGTTAGTAACCTGTGGCTATGCAGCCAAATTAGATAGAACTTATTTACCGCCATCGAATGCCGCCACTGCGGGAGGAAGTCCTGGAGCCTTGACTGCCCCAGGGACCACTGGTGGATTTGGGCAGGGATTGCCTGAAATACCTTCAGGACCTTCAGATTTGGGCAAATCATCGTATGGGCAAAATAGTGGTGCTAAGTTACCCTCATTAGCAGGTAACATTAACGCCCCAGGACGTGGACAAGCTTCTGGTAACTTCCCAGGAACTGGTTCATTGGGATTCAATTCTAACAATGTACCATCAGAAAATGAAATCCAAGATAAGGATGTACTATCCAAACCATTTGGACAAGATTTCAATAAATTTGGCGCGAATGCTCAATCCAAAACACCTTTTGGCCAAACTGGACAAGCTTTTAGTCAACCTGAAGACAGACCAGAGCGCCCTCAGGCTGCTGCTGATAGGAACGCAGAAATTCTGAAGTATGTGAACGAAAATAATGGCGACTCTTATGAGTACAGCTATGAAACATCTAACGGTATAGCGGCTGAGGAATCTGGTGTGGCTACCAACGGTGTCAGAGCTCAAGGTGGTTTCTCCTACACTGGTGATGATGGCAACGCTTATTCGATAACTTACACGGCCGATGAGAATGGATTTAAGCCACAGGGAGAACATTTACCAACACCCCATCCAATTCCCGAAGAAATTCTGAAATCGATTGAAGAAAACGCAAGGGCTGCATCTGCCGGAACACAAGAAGGTAAGACAAAAAATAACTGTTTGCTCTTGCACTTTAATGCACACAGCTTCAGCTAGCTCCCTAATGGGCAAAGAGAACGGAATGCCATACATCACTGTCCCTACAAACTTGCCTTGCCTCCTCCTTATTTATCTTTTAAGTAACATAAATTTCTTGTTATTGTAGTAATATATAATATGAGCATTTGTTTTTGGCCACGCCCGTCATTTACTTAAAACTATTGCTGTGGGAGCAATAGTTTTAAGTAACACAGTCCTTACACTATTTTAAAATGTAGACTAATAAATTTGCACAATATTATTAATTGGAATGTACAAGGTAAAGCTTGTACATTACCGAGTATAACATAAAATTTATGTGGTACTTTTATGTAGCATCAATCTATAGAATATATCTATTTAATGGCTATTTTACAAGTAGAAGTGAAATGTTTGAATAAAATGTATAAAAATAAAACATTTTCTGTCTGGTGTACAATAAATTATAGTTAGTCATTTGCTAAGGTTATCACTAGTTATTATTATTAATATTTATTAGTAGCTGCACAGAACGAAATAAGTAGAGTGAGCTAGGATACTACCAGGCATTTCCAATACATCCAACCAAAACTTCATTATAATATGATCTGTATTGCCTGAATACATTGCTACCAAGCCGGCCTACATTGATTTCTTTGTATTATATAGCCCAGTTCACCAAAGTTCAAAAAAGTAAGTATACTTATAGTATATATAAAAGTAAACATTATTGATTTTTGGTTATGAACTTTTTTTTGTTGACGCGGGGAAACGCATTTACGCGCCTTCACCGGCCCTGGGTGGAATCCAGTGGTGTGTCGGTCTCGCGACATATGATAGTAACGAATACCCACAAAAGCCACCACGAGTGGCATCAGTGCCGCCCCTCGTGAGGTGCCCCGGAACAACAAATCAACAGGGCAACGCGACGGCTAGTCAATCCCGTAAAGGACCAACTCCACCTCCACAGATGGGATTGCCCCGCTTTACAGGACAACCCCACCGACTTTGGTAGAGTGCAATGGGGTGAGGTTCCTATCCTCGTCCCTCGCCCCGTGCGCAAGACTGTCTCCTCCTGTTGTTCTTTGGTCCCCTCTTCTTACAAGAAGGAAGAAGGAATAGCTCTTGGTACCCACCAAGATATATTCCTTCCTTCTGATGTTTAGCCCCTTCTTCTTATAGGAGGGGTGCAAAGATCCCCCTCGCTTCAATTGTCTTCACCTGAGTGTACGCCAGACTACTAAGCCCCACCACCCGACAAGGCTTGAACCATGGTGGGGTGGGATATGAACCTGGCCAGATTTCCCCAGAACTTCCCGACACTGTTTCTTATACAGTGACCACTTTAAAGCTTAATTCCTATATTTTTTCGTGTACTTCGTCTTCGTCGGTTCCATAATGCTGAGGATCGACACCGCAAGTTCTACCTCATTGTTTCCTCTTCTACGCAGTTATGATACATGCAATGTAATATCAACCCCCACCCCCGCCCCGAAATCCTCTCACATTATTATATTTATTACAGCTACAAAATATCCAAAAAGTTTAATTTTATAGATACTGAAATAACTTATACAAATAGCATCAACAATGTTCCGTAACTAACAACAGTGTTATAACAAAATAACACGCCTCGCGAGGAAAGATAAAATTAAATTTTACGTTAAGTTGTATGCCGTAAAATGTTTAACTTGGATATAAAGTATTTCTCTAAGATAATAATTATTATGCGTATAATCAACATCTCAATTAACATCATTCAGAGATCGTCAACTTGCCTAAGTCGAAGCAAGTACTTTAGGTTAGTCATATAGATTATTACTAGATTCTATGATGCATGTTTTTTTTCAGGGGCTTACAGACCAGAGGAATACGAATCGGATTCATCGCCCAAAACATTTAGCGATGATGGAGCTAATAATAGCCCCCGAAGACCTGTGACATCTCAACAAAGCCAAGGTTCCTCGCCATTCATTCAAGCTCCTGGCTCTCTAGGTATCTCCAATCAGGGCTCTTTAGGTGGTAATACTTTTAATCAGAAAACTGGAACTAAACTTGGTCAATTTTCTGAACCAAAATCACAACAGGGATCAGTAAATCAATACGCGCAAGGCATCGAAAATAATAAAAAAGACTCATATCCTGAGCCTTCAAGTCAGTTTAAGCAATCTCAACAATCGTTACCAGGCATTAACAACCAATTTGGACCAGCACAAGGACAATTTAATAAAAATTCTCAAGGCTTAAATGGTAATGGGTACAACTACAACAGGCCTGGTACTCAAGGTGCAAGAGGCCCACAACAAGGACAGTCTCCAAAGTCAGAAGTATCTGGGAGCCCGGACAATGGTTTCGCGGGACAACAAGCTGGTCGGCCTACAGGTCAATTTAGTCAACCATCAAGACCTCTCCAGGGTTCTAAAAATCAGTTTGAAAACCAAAGAGGATCGCCTAACCCATACACTCCAGTACAAAATCAAAACGGCAATGGTTATAATTACGACAGACCTCAAATTACAGATTCTAATCAGTTCTCAGGACAGAGAAAACAACAAGCACAGTCAGGAAACTCTTTCTCTACTTCGGAAAGTGACAAAGGCTTATCCGACCAATCTTCTGGACCATCTACCACCCGATTTAATCAACAACAAAGGCCAGTACAAAACTCCAACACTCAATTTGGTAACCAACAAGGACCAAACCAATTTCCCCAAAAACAAAATGGCCAAGGAAGTGGTTATAATTATTACCAGCCCCGAAACCAAGGTGGAAGTTTCCCTGGATCAGGAATTCAACAGGGCGTAAATAGCGGTGTATTTAGACAGCAATCTCGGAAACCTGCCAGTGACTTTAACCAACCTCAGCGTCCAGCCCAAGGCACCAGCAATGTTTTTGGAAAACAAAAAGAACCATCAAATCAGTTTTCTCAAGGGCTAAGAGGCGAAGAACAAAGTGGCAATGGATACAATTATGATCAGCCTCAAAGTGGACCTCGAGGGTCTAATCAATTATCTGGATTTGGCAACCAACCTGGTCAAGCTACTCAACTAGGAGTCAACGATATAACTTCTCCATCTAGAGCGCAGACAGGACAAACTGTTAAACAATTCGGCCAATCTCCCCTTCAGGGTGTTTCTTCTTCTGGATCTCCTCACCAACAAACACAAACAAATCAGTTCACTCAGAAACATAACGGTCAAGATCAGGATGAAAATGGCTATTATTACAATACACCCCAAAATAGTGTAAACTCTCCAACAGGTCAAAGTTCGTTTGGTCAAAGTCACCCGCAATCTAATGCACAAGGCCAGTCTGGTTCGCCCTTGCAGCCAGTTTCCAATAATGTTGACTCAGGCTCCAGATCAGAACAACAAGCATATTCTAACACGATGCAACCATCGTTTGCTCAATCAAGACCAGGATCAACTAATGGTAATGCCAATACACGACCCGGAAGTCCTGCTGGAGGCTCACAGTACTCCACATCTAAGCCATCGTTTGGATCTCCTAGTACTGATTTCAGGCCAATATACGAAGGTAGCGCTGTGTCTCGACCAAACGAACGCTACCAGCCAAGTTTATCTCCGGCTTCACAGTTTAACACACAACAAACTTCAAGCCTAACTAGACCAACAGGACCATTTGGATCTCCTCGACCATCTCAAGGCCAGACATTGGCTCAAGGGTACCAATACAGCAGCCCTGGCTCTTCCAGTAGCCCTGGATCTTCCAGCAGCCCAGATCAATCGTCCAACCGGCTTCAACGCCCAGGCTTTAATGGTAGCCAGCTCAATAGTGCCAATAAGGTTCCAGCAGGTTCTGAATTCGGAGGACCTCGCGCACCACCAAGCTTCAGCCCCGACGAAGGATACAAATACTAGGACCAAACGAATTTAGTAAATATCGCTAAATAAACAAATATATTTATACATATAGCAAATATTTAAACGCTTGCCAGTCATTTTATAAAAATAACAAAAAAAAATGTTTTGTACATATTGTTTGTATAGGAATTATATTTAAAATCACTATGTGATTGTATGAAATAAAAAATGCAAAAAAATCCTTTTTATCATTTTGCTCAATTTACAAAACGTTGTTATATTAATTAGATCTTTACATCGCGATCACCGCAAAACGTGTCCTTGAATGGAACTAATCGAATGTAATATTCAATTAATTAATATTGTAAAATGTCTGTGATATTAAGTACACGGGTAGTATAAAGTTTTAGCACACCTAATTTAAAATACTTCTACACCGAACAAAGCTAACCGCCAACTTAAATCTCAATAATTTGTAGGTAATACTAATAGGGGCCAAACGAAATCGGAGCCTGTTTACGACTACCGACGCCCATGAATATCCACATAATTAGTATGCCGATGCGTTGCCCTCCTCCCACCCCCACAATGGGTCACCGGCTACTCATAAACCACGCAATCGCAATGCACTATGCATGGCACTACCGCCTCCTAGGCGGCATGGCACTGGCTCCTGCTGAAAATATTATGTTGCAATAAAATATTAAATCTATTTTGCACGCGTAAATGCACACCGACAACCCTAGGAAAGGTGGCAGAATCATTATTATATACATATATATGGAAGTCATATTTTCACAAACACACTTCTGATAATCATCCAAACCATCTCGACATATCTGTCCTGATAACTTGTTACATCTTTCTCAATACACATCAGCGCAAGATTTTTTTTTTAAACGAGTTACTATATCTCTCATTCAACAAGAACAGTTTTCGCAAGTATGTTTTTTTTTTGTGTTTTTTTTTATATTATAAGAGGGCAAACGAGCAAGGGAAGCCTTTTGACGACTCCCGACGTCCATAGGCATTATTGTAGTAATACATATGCGTTGCCCGCCTTTTCTTGTCCCCTCCAATGAGCCATCACGCAAAAACTTAAATTGTACAAGTGAAATTACTACATTTTTTTACTTGCCCAAATCAAATTAGAATTATCGACTATAGTCCCTAATTTCGATATCTCCAGCAATTTTTTTTTCCTAATTGACCTAGTAACGACGGTTTTATATTATAGGATGACAAACGCGCAGTCAGAGCCTTCTCCATAACTACCGGCCGCCCATATGTATCCGCATAATTGTTAAGCAAGCGCGTTGACTTCCTTACCTCCGTTCCTTCAATAGGCCACCGGTCACTCAGAAACTAGCTTACATCATGCGAGCCACAGGTACTTACCCGGTCCAATTCCACTGTCATACAGCATGGCACTACCTATGACTATGTCATTGCCATCACCTTAACATTTCATCTAGCGAAAATTGTATGTCTCCTGATTAGGGAAACGATGAGGGGAGAATCCCCACCGATAATTGGAAATAGCAGCTTTTTTCTTTTTTTAATATTACTTGGTTGATAAACGTGCAGTCATTCAAATGCGTTGCCCTCTTGTCTTCCTCCCCTCCAATAGACCACTGGCTACTCACAAATCACACTGAACGCGACAGCGAAGCTGTCACTTTCCGCCGGTATCATGTGAGGTGAGAGAGAGTTAACTCCGCGGCCGCGCCAGCCCAATTCCGCGACAATACTGCACAGCACTACTACTGAATATATTATTGCAATCGCCTTCATGTTTCATATAGCGATGACCATTCTATCTTGTGGATTTGGAAAACGACGGGTGCGGTGGGACAGGCACCCCTCCCGCAAGTGAAAAGAGCTACAACAACACATTTTCACTCCAGCTCCCTAATGTGGTAGGCAGAGGGAATAGTGTTCCGCGCAAGGCAGGTACGTAAGGTGCAGGTAAATTTGTGGACTTAATTGGAAAGTTAGCAGCCCATCTAAGATGATATTTTACATTAAGGTAATGTAGCTCTGATAAGAGTATCATTGCAGCATATGCTATTACTAGAGTGACAGCTATGCCGTCGCGTTTCGTGCATTATGTGAGCTTCCGTTGGCCCATTCAAGGGGAAATTAAAAGAAGCATAACGCATAGCGTCTATACGGATGTTTTGATCGTATCTTATCACCAAAAGCTTCTGACTGCTTTTTTGTCCCCATACAACAAAAATGTAGCAATTTCGTATCCTTGCCGGATGATACACAAACATCGCGATCTCGATAATATACAATTAGATTATTTAACCGCGTGCACCAACCATTGTTTATGTTATGATTAACTAAATGTACTCTAGTCCGTTGTGCTGCGGAGCTCTTGACTTTTATTAGCGTCCATTATCATCAATCATGATGTCCTAATTTACCATGATAATGGCAGTCTTTAAGTGCAACGTCTGGCATGTAATGTCTTACTTTTGGGTGTTCCGTTTTTTGTCTTGCGGTGTAGAGGGTTATTTTTGGGTGTTGACATTTTTGACAATTTTTGTCTGCTTGCCTTCTTTTTTAAGCATGTAAAGAGGAAGTACTTACTCACCTCCACCCATGCTCGTACCCACCTCTCGGTATATGGAGTGAGTAATGGCAGATGCATGGCGGTTTTGCTTACCGGCTCTGTTGTCCAACGTGCAATTTTTGACGCCCTACACATTATTTAAGTATCCTCTCGTTATTTCACTCTTCCCTTTCTGGGTCCTGACATCACAAAAACAGAAGTTGTCATCGGCCTCGTCAGTCCTGATTATCTCGATGCAGCTACGTCGTTACCTATCCTTCCTCGTCGCGTACCATGTATGCGCAAACGTTCTCAATTGCCTAAAACTCTGTTCCGTTGCAACCAAATCCTAGTGGTCTATCGTCCGTTGGATACCGTCCAACATGATCTATCGCTCACTTTTGTACAAATCACATTCCCACAGTATATGATTTCTGGTTTCAGCTTCGTGACTGCAAGGACTTGATGATAGGTCACATAACGCCATCCTGTGCAGGCGTATAAAGCACCCGTGCCCTGTTAGTATCTGTGAAATGACGTACTCAGGTTCCACCCATCGATATGCCAGAAGCGTTGTAGCCTCTGGTAAGAGGCAGTGCAGCTCCCTCCCGTCGGCACACGCGGCCCAGCGACTGCCGAGTAGAGAAGACGTCGTCCGCTTTTCTTTTTCTTGCGCTCTTTGCCCTTGAGCCCCGCGCACTCCTCCTGCACGCGTCCCGTTCGTAGAACCTCCAGATAACATCATAATTGTTATGAACGTGTTGCCCTCCCCTTCTTTGGGCCACCGAAAACATCCAAACAACTCGAAATGATCGCGGCGGTACCGGGTCAATACGGCTGCAGAAACTCATTATTTCTTGCAACAGTTGAACTTAAAAAGAGGGAGCAAAAGGAAGGTTGAGACTCTCCTGGCTCTGCAGAGGTTCTAAATTTCTAATGATAAATGAAGGTTATGTTCATTGGATTAAACTTTTCTAATGGATAGTAAATAAAAGAACTGGACAGTCTCCGTGTTATTTACTAATGTATTTAATGATTATTTAATGAAAATAAAATTGATAAACATAAAAGTCGACTGGTAAAATCTGATTTGGTCGAACAATTTAAATATAATTTAATCTCTTGTCAATATAGTAATGATATCTCGGGTTAAAATCCAACTAGCGTTCCGAGCAGTTGGATCTAAAAAATCTACATACATAAATGCTTACATACTTGCACATTCTCAAAATACCTTCCTTCTGATGTAGTCGACTAAAATTACAAATACTCGTATTTATAATATCTGTTAATAGCTAAACGGACAATCGAATCTTCGACCAGCGAACATGATTAGTTGAAGAACAGATGGCAGGTAGGCCAGTAAGGTTCTGAGAAAACGAAGTGTTGGTCGACCATTCACCAGGTGGGAAAACGATCTCCATGCAGTAGCCGGTCCAAGATGGATGCGAGTAGCAGGAAAATGGCTGTCTTGACGTTCATTGAAAGAGGCCTATGTCCTACAGTAGTTCTATAAGGGCTGACAATTTTGAATTTGATCCAAAAATGCTAATGCTATGCAATTCAGCGGTAAATCAGCAAAGAAAGAAGGAAGAAAAAACCTTCACAGCGTAAAAAACTGTTGGTATCGACAGGTGAAATGAGGATCTGTAAGTAATTAAATGGAACCAGCATTTTGTGAATGTTTGAAGGTGTTTCTCGGTGAAGATGCCGGTATAATAATAATAATAATAATAATAATAATATCTGTGAACTTAATACAACACGATGGCCGAGTCCTGTAGTAAGTTAGACCTTCCTCCTGTTTATACATTTAAGATTTTCATGACCTAGGCGGGATTCGAACCCGCGACCCCTGGCGCAACACGTGGACTAATCGCCACGTTACCTACTAAGCCAGCCGGTCGTATGAAGTCACATATTATTTGGCCCAATTAGGTAAAGGAATGCACTCTTGCATTGGTTGGCTATGAAGGTCGGGTTGTAAGGACAAGCCAAATGCACGTTTGCCATGCCATAAAAATTGTGACTAAAGAAAACAAGTACAATCTAAGCACGTATTGTGAATACACAAATGAGGTCTACTTAAGCAAAGCATTGTATCAAATCGTGATGCACATAATAGGCTATTAGCAAAACGTAGCTTTGAACCCATAAATCGTAGTATTCACAGAAATATAAACTAACAAAAATTCTTTGATCATTTCACGAGGAATCACGCCACGCTCATTATTCTTTGACAAGTCGTGAAATCAAGCTGTGCTGGTTGCAAGCGCGGTAGGCAGACGGCATTACTTGGTTATTATAAAATAAACTTTATAGCATTAAAGATACGTTCAAATTTTATTCGGACGTGATACTTTTGTGAATGCCTGACCCGAACCTATAATCTGTCATGCGGATGCTCGCACGAATTAGCTAAATAGGTCGATGCCGAATATCTCAATAGGGACACGTCACACTTTACCGTACAATTACGCGTACTTAATTCTGATCTAGTATTATTGATAATCTTCTTTTAAACTACTGTACTTTTTAATATAATGAATGAATTAATTATTCTCAGCGGAATAAATAATGACCTACTTTAAAAGATGAGTTCCCGGCTAACTGCGACTAGATCATTTTAATATTAAGGGTACAGACGAGGTGTCACAGACTTGACGACAACCAACACTTATTTTATATATTTATTTAGTCATGTTAGGATTGAATTTGAGTGTAATTATTTTTTGGTACTTGTTAAAATTTGAAACTATATTTTTCTTACATTTCTCTATTGTGTGTAATATCTTAAATACATTTTAAATTAATGAAACACAACGCGGGAGGACGGAGCCCTGAGGAACTCCGGCTCCGTTTTCTCGCCAACGCAACACCACTACTCTAGCGACGTGCCACATCATCGTAGAGTAGAGTTGGCGATGTTCGCAGACGCCTTGTACAGCCGAGTCCGAACCGTTGCTCTCGTGACAAAATATCACAAAAAAGCCACCACCTCTCCAGGTGAGTGGTTCGCATGATGGAAAATCGAGGTTAACTCTGAAAAAAGTCAATCTACATTACTTGGAGGTATACACCACAATATATATTTTGGGAAGATGTAGCGCCATGCATGATGCATGATACTACATCCTATGCAACGGAATTGCGCCTGCACGAGCGGGGAAGTACCTCTCGGTCACTTGATACCAGCGTAAAGTGCCACCGTCGCTATCGCGTTTCGTACCGTTCGTGAGTAGCCGATGGACCACGGGGGGGATGATAGGAAGGTAACGCATCTGCGTAACAATCATATGAATGTCCATGGGCGTCGGTAGTCTTCAAAAGGCTCCGATTGTTCATTTGTCCCATTATGCGAAAAAAAAGTGCGAACCCCGCAGCAAACTAATGTTCCCGTATCCCTTTACGGTAACGTTATCCCCAGGGTACAATCCGTCAAGTATTTCGGCGTCACATTAGCTCGCTGCTTTTCCATTCAAACCGCACATTGTGCGCGTTACACAGAAATCACTATTCGTCATGCATACGCTTTACACACTAATCAATATACAGTGTAAGAGTAAGTAAGTATATACGAGTAAGTAGCTAATATTATACAAAACATGCGTTAGCCCTACCATCTCATATTGCAGCGTTGTATTTGCTCACGGTTCCCCATCGAATATGGATGTTATGCATCGCGTTCAAAATAGATTAATGCAAAAGAGCTTTCCCAAATATACTTCAATCAAGCTAATGCTCATCCTAATCTTCTCGTCACTAGGGCAGCGGACTACAATCCCAACTACGTTACAAATGTGGGGCGTCGTCCCATACACGTACTGACCGACGAGGATCATATCACGACAATTATAAAAAATAAGGAAACAGAACGCAAACACAAAGAACATCACAGCCGCGGTGGAGATACCACTACACTCCGTGTGATTAATCGCACTATTCGATTCAGTCCAGAATCACCACATCATGACTGACAACAGCGCACACGTTCCACTCTGAATAGTCAGAACGACGATGTTAGTGAAGTCAAGATGGCCGCGCGCGAGTCGTTTTCACCCGCCCGTGCTGGGGACGGTTCCCCCTTCATGATAGCTTTACGAGCTCCTCCAGTCCCCACGACAATGCAAGGCCCACTTTAGCTGCTGCGCGTGAGGGGTACCTCAATACCGTTAGGGAGGCAGGGTTAGGAGACCCTGTCCCCTGGGTTATATATATAAGGGTTAACATATAAAATGTTTAAGTGTTTTTTTAGCTAGTGTTAAATAACTATCGGGGTGCCACCTTCACATCTGCCGGAAAGGAGGGGTCTATCCTCCTATCGACCAAAACCGATCAAGACCATCGCACGACGTATCTTAGAGTAACTGTAATAGATGAAGCAGCACTGGACACTTCCGTAAACATAGAGCAGTCAAAGAAAAATATTAAAGAAATTTTATAAAGATGTGGGTTAAGTTCGGTAAAATAATATTTTTCTATCAAATAAAACCGTATAATGTATTATTATTTCCAGTTTTCTTATTAATGTTAATTATATTTTTTATATTTAAGATGTACTAATTTTGTCCATACCTTGATGATTGTTAACAGTTACTTCGTTAAGCAAATTTGTAAACAGTTAAAATTAATTTCATATCTAATGGCCCTAAATTAATTAATAAATTAAGCATTCGTTAAGCTTACACGGAATTGACTAAGAATTTCAGTAGCCACCGATCCATCCGGTTGGCCGCGATTGAGTGTGTTTACACCTAATGGCCAAAGGAAGCCTTGCATTAGTACTCAAAAAAGTACTATATATTATATTGTAGCGTTACATTGACTAACGTGGATGAGGTAACTCACAACTTCACTTGTCAGGAGGTACTGCAATGCGCTATACTAGTTGGTACATGCGACATCGTCTGCGTATGTAAAGATATTTACTAAAAGACGATTGCGACAAAGAAATGAAACGATCGGCAGTTACAAATTGATAAAAAGTAATATTGGATATTTTTACAAAGATTAGATTAGTTAAATAAATTTAGAGCTTGTGAGTAGATGTCCATACTGCATTGTAGACTAATTGGGTTGGCTCATATGTCGGTGATATACTGTCGCGATTCGTGCTGTTTGTGAGTCGCCGTTGGCCCAATGGACGAAAGCCATCAAATGCCTGCGACTGCTGGTTACTGCGCATACTATAAAAAACAAGCTATAACAGGATTTAAACTTTAAGTAGCTCGAAAAATTGCACACCCATGACAACGCGATCTTTCTTTTGTTGACGAGGGGAAACGCATTTGCGCGCCTTCACCGGCCTTGGATGAGGTGGGGTCCAGTTTTGTGTGGGGCTCGCGGCACATTTTAGTGCCGAATACTCACAAAAACCACCGCGAGTACCACCAGTCCCGCCTTTGTTGGGTGCCCCGGAACAACAACTCTTCAGGACACATCGACGGCTGGTCACTCCCCTAAGTGACCGACTCTCCCTCTACAGCAGGACTGCTCCGCACCACAGGACAGCCCCACCGACTTTGGGAAAGTGCAATGGGGTGAGGTACCCATTCTCAACTCTTGCCCCATGCGCAAAGCTTGCTCGTTTATATCTTCCTATAAGAGGGGTACACAGAGCATCCCACCCGGTTCAATTGGCTTCGCCTGGGTTCACTCCTGGCTACTGAGCCCCACCGCCACGACAAGGCTTGAACCATGGCGAGGATCACGACGTGACCTGGGCGAGCGTTGCCTAACTTAATCGATTAGTCGCCGCGCCGGAGCCATATATTCGATGCTTATTAGCTGTAATGTATTACATTAAATAGCTCCAAGTGGAAGTGGCAGAGGTCGTGAAAACGTCAAAAATATTATAACACGCCCGAGAGCGCAGCCCGAGGCTTCTCATACGTCAGTAATCCTAATAGACCATAAAATAGCTGAGCCTATATATAAGAGTGTTCTTTTTTTTATAGAATAGGGGAGCAAACGAGTAATCGGAGCCTTTTTATACGGCTACTGACACCCATGAACATCCACATAATTACTATGCCGATGTGTTGCCCTCCTTTACCGCCCCCCATGTGCCACCGGCTACTCACAAACCGCACGAAACGCGAACCTGAAGATGTCACTTTACGGCAGTATTATGTGAGCGAGATGTACCTCCCCAGTCATGCCGGCCCAATTCCGCTGCTTAGGAGGATGTAGTGTCATGCATTAGTAACTTTTTGAAAAACTAAAACGTTGTCTACAGCTAACTTCAGGGTGTCGGTTTTTCGACATATGATGATGTGTCATGAAAATAATAAAGACATTAACTTGTTTAACTTATGTAACTACAAAATAATGTTATTGATTATAATATAGGCTAACAATTGCTTAAAATAATGATCATGAATTGTTATTTTATGTTCATAATAAAATGGGCCATTTTGAATGAAAAACATGAACAAAAGGAATCACCGGAAAAAGACAAACTACTGTTCTTGTCACTTTTGTTTCTTCTTTTTAATAACGAGTATGTCCTCCTCTCTTAGCAATACACTCCAGGAGCCTCGTATGTATACTCTGGATATAAAATCCTCACGTTTTCATCCGGAATCTCCTCCCAAGCATCTTTTAAAGAGTCAACCAGCTGCTATTGATTGTAGACCCCTTCTCATTCTCTCTAACTCTTCGTTTCAATTGGTCCCACAATTGCTCGATGGGATTTAAATCCGGACTGTTAGCTGGCCATGGCGATACCGCAATATTTCCTTCTAGAAAAGTTTGGGTTGATCGAGCTGTTTGTGCACGGGCATTATCTTGCATCAGGATGAATCCATGCCCCACTCGCTGTGCAAATGGGATCACTTGAGGCGTGATGACGTTCTCGATGTAACGTTCTGCAGTTGCGGTACCCGAATTTGAAAATGGTGAAAGGTGAGCTCGGTTTCACCGTGCAAACTAATCCCACCCCAAACCATTACGTTGAGACCACCGAAATGGTCAACTTCGTGAATGTAGGACTCCGAAAACCGCTCGCCGCGTCGTCTTCACACTCTAACACGCCAATCATCATTAAGAAATTCTACTTTACACTCGTCTGTAAAAAGCACCTCCCCACTGATTAATCCCCCAGTTCAGATACTGACGGGAGAATCTTAATCGTTTTGCACGTTGAACCCTGCTCAGAGGAATTCGAACAACTCGTCGTCTTGGTCTTGACGTTTGCTGGTCTTAGTGCAATCCATTACGTATAGTTTGATCACTGACATCCGTTGTCAGCCGTAGGCGGTGTTG
Source organism: Eumaeus atala (assembly GCA_017140195.1). Classification (NCBI taxonomy): domain Eukaryota; kingdom Metazoa; phylum Arthropoda; class Insecta; order Lepidoptera; family Lycaenidae; genus Eumaeus; species Eumaeus atala. The sequence goes on along the minus strand of JAFELO010000240.1, from coordinate 358,810 downwards.
TAACTTAAGGGCCGTTACTGTACGACCACGACGAGCATTTAGTTGGATGTACCGATCCTCATGAGTCGTTGTTATGCGAACTCTACCTGAATCAGGTCTCCTGGCAACACTGCCAGTCTCTTGGAAGCGATTCCATATATTTCGGACAGCTTTTCGAGGAAAACCCAACTGCAAACCGACGAAACGCTGAGAAGGTCCTTCTTGAATCATAGTTATGGCTCTGGTTGCTGTAATTGTATCCATGTGCCTTCGTACTGGTGGCATGATTAACGCGAGATGATCCATGAATCAATTAAAATCGAAAGGTAATACTTTTTTCCTAAATGAACCGGAACAAGTTAAGAAGACAATCAAAGAAAAATATAAGAATAACATCCAATTTTTTTTTAAATGATGGCCAATACTTTCAAATTAGGAACATGAACACATAAAATAAAAAAGGCACAAAAGAGATCAAACATCAAAGAGTTCGTAATATGAATATAATGTTACTTATCAGTTACTTTCATTTTAATAAATTGCACTTAAATGTAAATAAACTAGTGGCCCTTATTTTGTTTTGAGTAGTATATATATATACTCATACATATGCACGCGAATCGTAAAAATATACTTCCATCATTTTTCTAACATAAGAAGTATAGCTTCCAAAAAATTCAAAGAAACGTCCTCAGTCTGCGCTGAGTCTTACAATTAAAAAACAAAACAAGCAACAATTTAACCTTGTAATATAGAGTAAGAACCTATCGACATGTCATTTAGACGAGTCAATTATTACATACTAATTCGTGACGAAGTATCGAACGCCGCTTCTCTCAGCCTTACCCAATCGTCCATACATCAAGAGCAATGAAGTTCAAACCAATAATATTGAACAATAATTGCGTTGGTGTTCTTTTGTTGTTCTTTCATTTTAACACATATCAAATTGTTTCATAATCATTTCCACGAAATCGATCAATTTGGGCGTAGTTGCAATAAAAGTTTTCGACATTATTAATTACTTCTAGCCGGAAATTGTAAAACGGAATTTGTTATTATTTCACACATGAGTTCGAATAAGACTATTGGATACTTTAACTGAAACCTTTTAATCCTACTTTGGAAAATTCATGTTTGAAACTGGGGGACATCACCTTTACAGAGAGGACAACGCACAAGTCCACCAGCTTTGGGACAGTGCAATGACACTATTGCACTGTCCCAAAGTTCCAAGAGGTTCCCATCCTCGCCCCATGTCCTATACTCCAAAGCGCCTGCTCCATCTGCCGTTAAGTCTGTAAATAACAAGAGAAACATCTATACGTCAGCTGCTTAATGAGGTCGACAGAGGAATGGAGTGCCATACATCACGACCTTACATATCCACATTCGATATTCTCTTCATACAGACACGCCGGTTGTGAAGGCTCTTGACTAAACCGTTGGAGAGTACCCGTTCGATGTGTTCCTGGTATGTCAGTCCTGGTCTTCATTGCTACCAACATCCTTCCACATTTTCATTGTATATCTGTTTTGTTAAATATTTCATGTGTATTCACCAGGAATGTAGTGAAAGCTCATAAGGTTTGTCAGTTTCCCCGGACCGGAGGGGGGAGGGAAGCAAGGCAGTGGATGCGCACGCCAATCATGCATATGTCAATAAAATACTCCGATTACTATTTTGCAGACTATTAAGTATAATTCTCCTCTTGCCTCTGTCCTTTTCTTTTATTTTTCGTCTTCGCTGACATTAAAAATGTGCTTTGGCAGACGCGTAAATATCTGTCGGCGGCTTAAACAATGTGACTGTTTGAAAGAAAATTCAATTTATTAAAAATCCTTACACGCAACACATGTTTTGAAACGATTTCAAATTGGCCTGTTGTAATGCCATTAGCCCGTGTGAAGATGGAGCCGTATTGTTGCGACTGGGAAATGAGAAAGGTTAACTGAGGTTACTCTTAAGTCAATATTATCCATCTCTCGGGCGTATATCAGTTGCTCAGTGGGGCAATTATGATAGTGTCTTATGAAATGCGTTATCGACGCGTATCGCTCTGGGTGGCGCGACGGCGGTAATTTACGGCATAGGCTAAGTGTTCTAAAATTGACAACCACAAATGAGGGCAGAGGCAACAAGGCTCAACACTTGATACCGACGCAAAGTGACAGCGTCGCTGTAGCGTTTCGTGCATTTGGGGAAGGATGATAGCTTCGCAACGTATGTACGTAACAGTCACCCGAATGTCCACGGGCGTCGGAAGTTATCAAAGGGCACCGATTTCTTATTTGCCTCCTTATGCTATAAAAATATTTTGAAATAAAAACGTCGTCCTAATCCAATGAATCGTTGGGGTGAATATAGTAGCGTCGTAGAAACCTGAGAAAAAAAGAAAATAAAAAATGTCAGCCATGCTGGATTGTTGCCGGACTGGTCCTGCGCTAGAGAGGTAACCTATGAGCGGGGTGGTATCCCATGAGCGGGGAGGTAACCCCATGGGCGGGGTGGTATCCCATGCTCGCACGACACAAATGCGAACCGCGAAGTGACATCTGCGTAATTACGTCTTGAGCAATGAATGCGTTTTCCTTGGAGGGAAGGTAGAAAGAGTGCCACACGTATTAGGCGTCGATGTTCACCTAGCTAGCGTTGCTCATTTGCATCTTAAACATTTTTTTTAATAGACAGTGGCAACCCCGTCGGCGATGGCGAGAAGAGCTAGACTTCTTCTGGAAGTAATGGCCCTGTGTAACTGTAAATACAGAGGCGTGGAAAGGAGAGTGGAGAGGTCTTCGCCCAGTAGTGGGACACACCAGACAAAAGTATATGTGTACAAGTTACGAAACGCGAGGCCAAGGCCTCCTAATTCTGGTTTTGTATTAAATCTGGCCCTTTTCTGTTGTATCGATTAAAAGGCGTCGCATATTTTAAAGTGTATTGTATGACAAACTTTTGCCTGGGGTTTTGTCCGTGTCAAATTAAACAACATTGATCCCGAGGAAAACATCGATTATGCCTGCTTATTTGTATAGTTAAGAGGACGAACATCCAGATGGAGCCTCTATCGCTGTTGAGGTCCATAAATATCCACCTCTTTTCCTTATCCCCTCCAATGGGTCATGGGAAAAACAGACACTATCAAACGCGACAGAATAGTCACTTTGTAGCGGTATCATTTTCTACAATTGCGAAAAAAGGTCAAAGATTTTATTTTAAATTGCAACCTTATAACTTATAAGGGAAAGGTTAGCCTAGGCGTTTGATGGTTCTGCGATACCTCAGGTGTATAGGCGGCCGATGGCACTTGCGGGGTTTCACTGGTTTCGCGGTTTTTTCTCTAGTACTATACAACCATCGGATCATTCCCACGATGGTTGGAGAGCGTAAATGCTGTTTCCCGCGAAACCAAAAAGAGATTATAATCTTTATCTTTGTATTTATATTGATGTATATCTAAGTGATTATATAACAAAAAACTAAGCATTCAGTAAGAGGTAGTGCCATGCTGATCACCAAATGGCCGACTGCGTGTTTGTTCTTCTATGCTGTGAAAGTTTATTTGCAGTACTAGGTGTGAAAGGGTCGACTCACTCGATATTTTAACAACGTTGCTGATGAGGGCTTTATCGACGAGGAATCCGATTCCCTCTCAAGTTCCGTTCACTTCCGTCGCACGGTGCAAGGGGCGAGGATGGGACCTCAGCCCATTGCACTGACCCAAAATTGGTGTGGTTGTTAAGTGGTGCGGGACAACCTCATCCGTGGAGGTGGTGTCGGTTCCTTAGGGGGCTGATTAGCCGTCGAGGTGCCCTGATGATTTGTTGTTCCGGGGCACCTCACTAAAGACGGCACGGATGGCACTCGCGGTGGCTTTTGTGGATATTCGACATTATAATGAGCCGCGAGCCCCACACACCACTGGACACCACCCAGGGCCAGTTGCCCAAATGCGTTTCCCCACGTCAACAAAAAAGTTTAAGTCGCACTTTAAGTTACACCCTCATTACGCATTCGCTAGATTACACCTAAAGTGTCCCTACACCAAGGAGTGTAAAGAAGTTTTACCTAAAGAAAGATCCATCTAAACTTTTACATTAATAATACTGGTTATTAATATTTACTTTCGCACAATCTTGCTAAATGAAACGAACTTATCCTAAGGCGAGAATACATTTGAAAGTATTTTTTTACGCCGTACCCAAAGTACCTCTAAAAGGACTGAAGCAATAATGTGCAATGAAAGGAAGACGATCTCCGTGCAGTAGCCGCTCCGCGATGGATCCGAGTTACAGGAGATCGGTCGTCTTGGGGTTCATTGTAAAAGGCCTGCGTCCGGCAGTGGACTGATAAGAGCTGGTAATGATGATGATGAATCATCGCGATTTCCGAACAAAGTCGTCCCATTTGTCACGTGTCATCTGTCACGTGTCATCTGTCAAGTGTCATCTGTCACGTGTCATCTGTCACCCAGATGCCTAACATAGTATTTAGTAATTCAGTACCGCGCTGTAAGTATTTACGACTTAGAATAACCTTTAGGACCTTTTGGCAGCTATCGATAGCCATAAACATGTGCACGGATATAATGATACATATACTCACGAGTTGTCCTCTTTTTGGCGTGATAACGTTTCAACATCGGTAACAATAGTTGCATGCACAAAAAAGTATTACGTCACAATAACGTATCCAGTTATAGTAATGTTCCGAATGGGCGGAGCAAACAAGTCATCTCTTTCACATCTCCTGACGATGCGTACACAGAATCGTTATCACGTTAAACTATGTCGTCCATAAACCGAGTAACCGACAACCAATTTTTAAAAACACACAAACTAGTTTCTAGGAACTAGTTCTAACCGCTGCTGTTAATATGTCACCATGATTGATAGCTGCAATCACTATGACCGCACTAAACGCGACAGTATATGTTACTTTACATCCGTCTCATGGGCGCGAAAGGTACAACCTTGGTAGTGATCGTTTGGCCTGCAATGCTGCAATAAACCTCTAGCAGCCAGGGGGCCATCGGCGAAGTGACTACAAGGGCCTAAAATACTGTCAGCGAACACTGCAATGCCATCGGAATCTCAATGCCGCACGGAACGCGATAGCGAAACGAGATGACCTCCCAATTCCGCTGCAATGCGTGCGCAAAATAATGTCTGCCCAAGTCCGCTACAATGCGGCATTACACTACCTTTTAATTATTCCACCATCGTTCGTTCATTGAAATTTTAAGCTTATAATCATCGTCATTATTAATCATTGCTTCATTGTTGGCAGGTGAATAACAAACGAAATCAAGGAATAAAGCTTGAGTACGGAAACAATAACTACACAATTTATAGAATAAGGAGGTAATATATGTTGTGATTGCATTGAATACGCTCCGTAACTAGAGGACCGAATCAAGAAATCGTTTTATCATTAAAATCCTACGTTATCACTGACGGACATAGACTATGTAACACTTTCTAAAATGTCTCGATCATTATGAAAATTGCGATAATGTGTCGAAAACGTGACAAAATTTCAATGTAAATCCTTATGGCATCTGTAGAAATTGTTGACAACTCCTGTTGCAGTTGTCCGCTGTTCCGACAGACGTTGCTCCGTCATGAATTATTTTTTTCTCATTGTAATGTGCATGAGGCCGAAATTAAAGTTAATAATTTTTATATTTTTGTAACCAATTAATTTTTTACATCCGTGCGAAGCCTGGACGGATTGTTAGTATTATTATAATCCATCATACGGAAATAAGCATAATGGCCTCTTGTCATACATTGCCAGGCAGAAATGCTTACGACAACTGACAATGAAAAACCGGCCAAGATAGAGTCGAACTCGCCTGTGAAAGTTTGCAGCAAATATAAAAATATCCCATACCTCTTAAACTACTCAATCGAGTATCAATCAAGTTTCCATTGAAGTTTTATTTTGTACAAACAATTTATTTTACATTTCTTTTAATTGTTTACTTGATATTTCAGAAGTTAGAGAGGGCAAACACATACCTTTCACTAGTTTTGAAGCGAAGAGTTCACAAAGTGTCAGAAAAACAAAAGCTACCTCGAAAACCTCCTTCAGTAATGTGGGTATGGATACAAGATCGACAGGGGGAAGCACTTTTGCGCCCGGGGCAAGGGGCGAGGTTGGGAACCTTACCCTATTGCACTGACCGAAAGTTGGTGGGCAGCAACCCGTCTGTGTAGGAGATGTCGGGCCCTTAGGGGGTTAGTGGGTGTTCTGCACTATAATATTCCGCGAGCTCCACGCATTACTGGACCGCATTCAGGGCAGATAAGGGCGCGTAAAAGTTTCCCCGCGTCAAAAAGATGTAGGTGCATATAAGTAGATGTATCCGTCATCCAAACCACCTTCCAAATTTCAAACATACAGTCCCTAATCATAATCTCTGCGAAAAACATCTGTGACATACGGACGGACAAATACAATTTCATCGTGTCATGATGAAATTGTATTTCTGCTTTCTGTCATTTGGATACGGAACCCAAAAAACGCGGCAGCATTGAACACACATCAGGTGTCAATAACCAGCCCAACATATTGTATGTAATCGAATTACCTAACGCCAACCTAACAACGACATACAATACATCATTTGGTATCAAATTCTAATTAACTTTTGTTGTATATGAGATCGTTATTGTTTCAAGGCCAATGGGGCTCTTCGACTATAATGCACGTCAATTCAAGTGCGATTTGGGCGGCGTCGTGTTTATGTGAGACATTGCCAAGAGCTTTTATTTTCTGTATCAATAAAAATTACAGCAGGAATTTCGAAAAAATCGAACTGGGAAAGAACTGTCTTTCCCAGTTCGATTTGGCTGAAATGCGACACACGACGTTTTGTTGAACGTGTTATTGAACTCCGTATAAAAAAGGTTTTAAATTTGTATTCAATTTTTGTTATAATTACAACAATAACTTTCTGACCCACCATTTTTTCTAGATTATAAAAAAATATAAAAAAAATTGTATATCGCGATGGCAGACACTTTAGGACGAGAACAACTTAGTTTGAACATTCCATGATATATGACGTTTTTGATATCGCCCTCTATTTCCTATCCTACTACATTTACCGTCAGTTGTCAAGGAGGCAGCCATATTCATTTCTAATTTAATATAGGAAGCAAACTGGCGATAGGTTTACCTTAACTAATCTCCGAAATCCACAGACATGTAATGAGATTTTGCAGTTGCGTTCCCGGCCTTTGGTTTCGATTGAGCTCGTTTCTTGAAGATCCTAAAGTCTTGTCGATACGGAAACACTGGGGTGGCAGCTGATTGGTAGCTAAATAGTACGGTATTTTTTTTTTGAGCGATACATGCTGACGGATTTGTCTTATGCAGCTTCACCGGTTGGGGCATGATGCATTACATTAATGTCATTAACGAACACCAAGCAGCTGAGTGTATCTGGGAAAACGTGGACGGTGAACATCACAAATTGATATTGAGACAAATTAATAAAATATTATACTGTAAAATAATTAAAATACAATCAATATTTGTTGTCTACGGTTTATTTTTTTAGAAAGTTTGTGAGGTATAATGTCGGGTCGGAACAAAAAGTTTATTAGAATCTTTTACAGCCCTGTATCATGTACATGCACACACGGCGACTAGGAACATGAGACGTAAATTACACTTAACTCCATTGAGGCTAATCAAATTAATCTGTCCGCATTCATTTCGCATAACACCGTCCCCAACAATTAGATGCGACCATCTTCGTGTATTTGAATGATGCAATTTAGAGCCACGATGTGTCGATAAAGAGCACCGTAAGTAGATCGATATTAAATATAAATATAGAACACGCTACACATTTTTTATCATTCGCTCATCGGTCAAACTAGATTCAACAAGATGAAACTGGTAAATATTTTTATATAAATTCAATATGCGTAAATAAAAGTTTTTTTAATAAAAAAAATAGACAATTGTTCTGCCTTTCTTCATCATCATCATCATCAGCTGGATTCCATCCACTGCTGTGATCATATCTTCAGCTTTGGTTTAATCTAGTAGAAACAACTACAAAAATTTTTTGAAAAAATCAGGAGGGAAAGAAGTCATCTCGAAAATAGCAAAACGCAATTTCAATCTAATTATATTTTATTATGAAGTTAATTCATTTTTTATAAAGTTAAAGTAGTCCAATATAATAATGCTTTTGTTGTGTTACTAATTATTAGAAATAAGATTTTGTGACAAAAATGGTGACGTCGGTGAAACTAATTTTTTGGTAAGGAATTAAAAAAAGCTACGTTTTTATATTTTATCGGAAGATTGGTTGTTATTCTTTAGCCATTTCTTTATAATTTAATTTAATCTTCTTTATAATTAAATTTCAATACAGCTAAATAATAAAAACTTTAATGAAGCATATACGTTAAAAGCTTTATGATATCATTATGAGTACAAATTGTAAGTTGTTTTTTGCAAAACCGTAGTATTTTGTGTACTCATGAGCCTAACTACAAAGATTATAATAACACCGAAAGATACAATATACAATTCACTGTCTAAATTTGACAAATAACAAAACTTTGTTATAGAAATACCTTTTTCAATCTTTAAGCCATCGTAAATGATATGATTATTTCCTCATAACTTGTATAACATAAAGCTTATTTTCTTGTATCAACGTGTAATTTCCCTCGTTACTTCACTTATTTATTTAATTACACGATTTAGGCTTGTGAGAAGAATGTCAATGTATACCACATTTAAGCACTTTATTTCCAATTATTACTAGTAACATTTTTCATTGACCTGCGGGGCCGAAATATAGCCTCTTAATGTGGGACTGGTCCGCAAGTTTGCGGTAGCTCAACGGGCTATTGAACGTGCTATGTTGGGTGTTTCTCTGTCCGACAGAATTCGTAACTAAGTCATAAGGCAGAGAACTAAAGTGTCTGATATCACGCGATGAATAAGCTCGCTAAAGTGGCGATGGGCTGGATACACAACTCATGACAGATTGGTGGAGTGGAGGCCGCGTTTAGGAGAACAGCAAAACGAAGTGTTGATCGACCGTTCACTAGGTGGGAAGATGATCTCCGTGCTGTAACAGGTCCAGGATGGATGCGAGTAGCAGGTGATCGGTCGTCTTGGCGTTCATTGAGGGAGGCCCATGTTCAGCAGTGGACCGATAAGGGCTGATAATTATGAAGGACAATAAACATTTTTCATTGCCAAATTACAGTCAAAAATCACCCGTTAAACTGTTGAGGAATGTTACTTACATAACACGACGTGCAATGTTGAACTGTAGCGCTTCGTGCGATTTGTCTCTCACAAATGGACGGCCATTTACAACGTAGCTGAATAATTTTGTAAAGGTCGTTACATTTCATTTCTGTTCTAACAAGCTTTTTTGAAACATTAATGTTTACACAAAGAAAAACAAATTTTTTCCAGTTCGTAATTTTAGCTGTCGTTGTCTGCTCAAACGCAGCTAAGCTCAACAGGAACTACCTGCCTCCCTCCTTCGCCCAGTCCTCAGGCGGCTCTGGCAGTTTCCTGGAAACACCAAAAGGGCCTCAAAGCCAATTCAATGGCGGATACCAACAACCTAACGATTATGCCCACCAGAACAGCTATAGGGGACAAAACAATAATGGATTTGTAAGGTCTGAACGTCCCCAGTCCTCCCTCGAACGAAGCGCTGCCATACTCCGTCTGGACAATGAGAATGATGGAGAGAAATACGCGTACGCCTACGAGACAGAGAACGGAATTTACGCCGAAGAGCAAGGTGTAGCTACCAACGGTGTCAACGCTCAGGGAGGCTTCTCCTATGTCGGTGATGATGGAAAACAATACAGCATCAGGTAAATTACTATTTACATAAGCTCCATGTGACTACACCCGCGCAATATGGTAAAATTGTATGACGCGCAATAACAATTTCTTAATAATTTTTTTTTAAAGTACAAAAGGCAAACGATGAATCAGAAGAGCCTTTTAACGACTACCGATACACATAGACATCCGCATTATTGCCATGCAGATGCAGTGCCGATACTCTTTCGTTCCATTGGGCCATTGTCTCCACATTCACTACGTGTTGCAATTTACAGTTATACCGCTGATGAGAACGGGTTCCAGCCACGTGGCGATCACCTCCCCACCCCACCGCCTATCCCAGAAGAGATCCTCAAGGCGTTAGAACAGAACGCGCGCGACGAGGCAGCTGGCATCTACGATGATGGTATGCTTACGTTTATTGTAAACAAGTCGCGCCTCTAGTCGCGTACTCCGTTGCTTTTGTTACGATTTAATTTTGCACCGGTCCCTAAAATTTTCCTTCTTCTTCTTCTATTTATTCTATTATGATTAATATTAGTGAAGATGCAAAGGTTTTGTTGCATTTCGTAACAACCTTGCAGACTACTCACAAGGCGCACGTAACGCGACACTGAAGATGTCACATTAAGGCGGTATCATGTGAGCCAGAGGTACCTCCCCGGACGTGCCGGCACAATTCCGTTGCATAGGAGGATGTAGTGTCATGCACCATGCATGGCACTACCTCCTAATATACTGCATGGCACTACCTCTTCCTAAAGCCCTGAAGGTGGTATCCAGTGAGCGAGGGTTATAATGCAGTATGCTCTTACACGGTCCACCCGTAATCAAATTCACACTCCACTTTCAATTACACGACACACAAAGTAACCTGTCTTTACGCTTATTATTGACTTTTAATCCGTTACAGGTTCATACAACGGTAACAACGATGATAGAAACGGAAACGGATATCCAAGCAACAACTATAACAACAACTACAACAAAAACTTCAACAACAACTACAGGAACAACGATCAAAATGATGCAGTAGTCACAGACGCAGCAGACACCCGTAGATTCAACACCTTCAACAGCAGACCAACGAATTTCAGAAACAATAATGGAAATGTAAGATCTTATTTACCACCAAACTATTAAGATATATCTCGTTAATGTAAACCAAAACGGCATAATGTTAATATTGTAAATAAAAGAAATAAAATGATTGTATATTTTTCGTTGAACCCAAGCGAATTACATTTTCACGTTTTTTAACATATTATTTGTCCCACCCCGCGGTTTAACCTATTAACTCCCGTCCAATTACCAGTAGTATCATAGTGTGTAGCCCATAGCTTTTCTGGTTATATGGCCTATTCAATACAAAAAGAATCCATTCGAGTCAGTAGTTCTTGAGAATAGCGCGTCCAAACAAACAAACAAACAAACTCTTCAGCTTTACTTTAATAGTATATATAGATAGGCGAAGATCAGATGGCAGATGGCTCACTAATTTTCTGGAGTGGAGTCCGAGAGTAAGGAAATGAAGTGTAGCTCGACCGTTCACCAGGTGGGAAGACGATCCCCATGCAGTAGCTGGCCGGAATGGACGCGAGTAGCTGGAGATCGATCGTCTTGGCGTTCATTGAAAGAGGCATATGTCCAATAATGGACCGATAAGGGCTGATAATGATGAAAAAGTGATTAACCAATGGTCGATCGAGCTAGTAAACAAATAAAATAAAATTTCAAACTTGTATCTAAACATAAGAAGTAAAGTCAAATACTTGAGTCTGTCTGTGTATTATAAAACTGTTATCTCTGATCATGATAGATAGATAGGCGGGTGAACGAGCCTTTTGATGACTACCGACGCCCATAGACACCTGCATTACTATCACGTAATGCGTCCTCTTCCTTTCCACCTTGCCTCCAATGGGCCACTGGACCACTCATAAACAGAAACACTACATCATAGTTGTCAATTTACGGCGGTGTCATGTGAACGAAAGGTGGTGCCGGCCCAGTGCCTCTACAATGTACTAAAATATTTAAAAAATATATCCTCATCTATATAAAATATTGATAAATTGTATTATTGCGAAATATTTCACTGATCTCAATTGTAAGAGATAATAAAGGGGCTACGAAATGTGAAGACTTGGAAACAATAATTTGCCAGTGTATTGCCACTCCAATATCACTGCGAATAAAAAAATAGTTTTAGAACCTCAGGCATACCAAAGAGCGACCTCGTCAAAAAATAAGTAGAATATATACAGGACAAGACCGAGTCATACTCAAGTATGAAGCTTCAACAGAATCCTATAATTTAAATATTTTAATTATATTCCTCCTGGTATTTTAAAAGTTTTATCACCTTAGTATCGAAAATTACACTAAGTGTTAACATTACCGAAAAACAAAACCTTAGAAGGCATCCATACCATTCGGTAAGACTTATGCAATGATAACCGACTAGTCTTCTCTTTGCTTTTGTTGGCGAGTTCTTTTTATTATAGAATGAAATAGAAACGTGCAAAAGTTTAACATCTGTTCAAGCAGACATCGGCGATAGTCACCAAAAGATGTATTTATATCTGACTGTGGACGATATATAAACTTAAATCCAACATCAGTCATTAGCATAATGGGCCTTTACATCTAGTATTGATAGACTTTACATCTAGTAGATGATTCATGCATCATAAAGGTATATTCTTTTATGGCTGAACCAACGAATGCTTGCAGCGCGCAACCGAATTGGGCTCACATGGTACCTAAACTAACAAACACGCGGTCGCGTTTCGTGTTGTTTTGCAATAGCCGGTGGCCCACACCAACGTATGTGTATGTTGACGGCCGTCGTTAGTCACTAGTTTTTTTGTTATAGAGTAGGGGCGCAAACGAGAAATTGGATCCATATAATTACTGAACCGATGCGTTGCCCTCTCCCCTCCCCCCCAATGGTCCACCAGACACACGCATACCGCACGAAACGTGACACTGTAGATGTCAGTCTGCGGCGGTATCGCGCCGGCCCAATTCCGCTGCATAGAAGATGTAGTCTCATGAACCATGCATGGCACCACCCCTCCTATGCGGCACCGCACTACCTCTTCCTATTGTTCTGAATGCACACTTGTCCCCGTATGCTGTACAAGTATGAGAGTAGCAGGAACGTCCTCATGCTTCACAGATAATCAAAGCATTCCTTGACGACGCTCTGTGCAATTCTCCCTGTTATTCTTTCTTCCAGAGCTGCTATCCAGGTCATATCGTGATCTCTCACATATTTATGTAGACGTTACTTCCACTCATCAGGGTTTGCGTCATATTTTTTCTTTTTTTCGGACCTGAACTTTTGCTGTGGAAGCGAAGAGAAGCCCAGTACAGCTTCATCGAATTGCTACTAGTGCTGGTCTGACGACTATTATCATGGCCAGAGGGACTGAGAGGACCCTCCTTCCTAATCATCGATCTCCGGTATCGGAGGCAGCTGGCGAGCGATTTCTAAATGGACCTCGGCGCTGGAGAGTATCATACCTGGGGGTACCCCCTTCACCTTCAGACGGATGAAATGACTACACCTTTAAGTAAACTTTATCTCCACTGATCATAGTTGTCTGCGTGTTCTTGTCAGTTGTGTATGGCTGATGTTTATCTCTAGCATTGATATGCTCGAGATAAACATCAGCCATACACAACTGCCTTGGGATCCATTCTGTGGACTACAACAGTCGGATATAAGCATATATAAATTGGATAGTATCAATTCGTTTTTTTGCATGTTTACAGCAAACCACAGAGTACAATGGTCTCAATAATCATGCCAGTTAATGTGAGTTAGTAAAATTTTATTATTATAAAACTTTGTAATGGTTTTAATGACAATTTTCAAATATTCACTCTAAACGTACGTTCATTTACTAGACACTAATCAAAATTCATGATTCTTGGCAACGGGAAGTGTCCATTTCTTTTTTGTGTTTGCCTTTACATCTACAGTACAGATAGCAAATTGATCCTACAAGGATTTGGTTACGTCTTGAGATACGTCACCCTAAAAACATAATTTTACTGAAGATAAATTTAAGAATTAAATAGTATAAAGAATATGATTTTTGCAGAGGAATGCGGAAGCGGCAGGTTTAAAAATTATGATAGCACTCTTTAGATGTATAAGTAAGTATCATAGTCATAATCATTATCAGCCCTTATCGGTCCACGGTTGGACATAGGCCTCTTCCAATGAACGCCAAGACGACCGACCTCCTGCTACTCGCATCCATCCCAGACAGTCTATTTGGTGAACTCAGCTTCAGCGAGCTTATTCTTCGCGTGATATCGGATACTTTATTACTAGACCTCATGACTTCGTTACGAATTGTATTAAGTAAATATATTAAATATTTTTTTTACGGATTTCACGTTTGTTACATATTTCGTAGTTATCTAACGAGTTTTAATGCGATAATTTGACACCAGCCGTGGTGTCCAGTCTTAACTTATTTACTAAAAGCTTGGCCAGTACCTCGTAATAAGTATTTTAAGTGTCGGCTTAAAACTTAAAACCCGTTAGATAACTTCAAAAAGTATATTAAATAGTAATAAGAACATTATATATTTAATAGGAGATAAGTAATTTTAACGTTACTTGACGGTGGAAATGTGTATCTTTCATTTCTGGCCCGCACGATCTGATGTTATCTAAAATATCTACAAAAATGTGGCTATCACAGTAAACGCATCAACCCACTTTAATTTTCATTTGTTGAATTGTACAAAATCTCCGTATTGTCATTTGTAGCCATATTCTCTGAGAGTAGAAAAGGTTAGTCATTTCTCTTTAGTAAGAGGTAGCGCCATGCTGCATAGGCGAAGGTCGTGCTATGCATGGTGCATGACACTACATCCTCCTATGCAACGGAATTGGGCCGACACGACCGGGGAGGTACCTCTCGCTCACTTGATACCACAGTAAAGTGACGTCGCTTTCCGTGCGGTTTGCGAGTAGCTGGTGGTCCATTGGGGGGGTGAGGTGAAAAGGAGGGCAACGCATCGACATAGTTATGCTGATATTCATGGGTGTCGGTAGTCATGAAAAGGCTCCGATTTCTCGTTTGTCCCCCTGATTCTATAAAAAAAAGAAAAACAGCGATTGACTGCAGACGTCAAAAAGAGTGGTATTCCTATTATATATATATATATATATATATATATATATATATATAGTCAATTTGTTCCAAGTAATCAAAAAACCAATTAAAAACATAACATTTAAAAAACATTCTTTTTTATTTAATAATTCATAATTTATAAACCTGTCTATAATATGTCAATGTCTTGGTGGTAGGTATGTTCGTGACGCGTCGTTTGGTTTTTGGTTCGATGGTACACTGCCGTGTGCCTGTGCTTGTGGAGCAGGACCGACCAAGCCACTGCTAGCTGCAGGATAGCTGTAGCCGCCGCTTGATCTAAACCCGTTACTTCCGCCGTAGATGTTTTCGTTGTAGGATCCTGTGATAATGAAATATTTTAAAAAATGTGCAGGTTTGTTCAACACTTGAATATAACCTTACGTTGCCGCAGGATCTTTTTAAAGATAATTCTTAAGTAAAGAAGCATTACTATTAATTTTTAACTTCTTTTGTTATTGTGTATATCCGCTATAAGTTTTATTAATTAATGAACTTTATTCGGTTTACTGGCAGAAATAACTTTAAGAGATAAGGACACCAATGCAGTTTGTTAGTTTTCAATTAAGTTGTAATAAATTGTATGATGAATAAAATAAAAATAAGTAACTAGTGCCCCGTCAATTCTTCCTCATAAAATCTATCCCAATTAGTCGAGAAAAGTAGTTTTTAATTATTACATATTGTACCTTGTTCTGGTTTTACCCGCATTATCTGATACGAAAATCAAATAAGACGGTCAAAATCTGACTTTATAATACATGCTTTGCGTTGAAAGTATAAATTTTAATATTTTGTTTAATCTTAATATTATGCAAAAAAAAAAAATTTTTTTAATGAACTAATTCGTAAAAAAGAGTCGTTACCATCATCATAAATTCCAGCGGCCTCGTCTCGAGCATTTTGCTCCAATGCCCTGAGGATTGCTTCTGGAATGGGCGGAGGAGTAGGCAGATGATCACCAATTGGTCGGAAACCATCCTCATCAGCAGTATAGCTATAGTTATAGTTATAATAGTAAGATACATCAGCAGTATAGCTATAGTTATAGTTATAATAGTAAGATACATCAGGTTATAATAGTAAGATACATCAGCAGTATAGCTATAGTTATAGTTATAATAGTAAGATACATCAGCAGTATAGCTATAGCTATAGTTATAATAGTAAGATACATCAGCAGTATAGCTATAGTTATAGTTATAATAGTAAGATACATCAGCAGTATAGCTATAGCTATAGTTATAATAGTAAGATACATGAGCAGTATAGCTATAGTTATAGTTATAATAGTAAGATACAATTAGTTTTAAAATACTTGTAACAAAAATGAGCATCTAATAACATCTATGTAAAATGGCATGTAACATGTATATTAGGATTATCTTCTGTTTTCTAACAGTATTGAACTCTTAAAAAAATTAATAAGTTAAAATATAGTCTGTTCACCCTCTGCTCAACGGTCATTTCATTTAACATTTAGGTTAAAGTACGTTTTGCATTTACGTTTTTTTTATTAAAAGTCATATAATCATTATACTGAATGACCGAAGGACAGTACGACTATTCAGGGTTTTATTATCCTACGATAACGCTAATTCAAATGTGCTGGTATAAATATGAGCATTTTATGTAGCACAACAAGGGAGCAAACGGTCAGTGCAGCAGTGATAGAGAAGCACACATTAAATTAGCCAATTGAAACTCACGAACCACACGAAACGCGACAGAATAGCTGTCACGGCGCGGTGATGACTATTCTGTGTGTGGTGGTGAGGGGGTATCTCAACTGAAGGATCGATTGGATGCAAAGCTACATGGCGCTCTTCTGACCAAAAATCGCATGAATGTTTACTTTATATCTCACCTGATGCTGTACTGTTTTCCATCATCGCCGACATAGGAGAAGCCTCCCTGAGCGTTGACACCGTTGGTAGCTACACCTTGCTCTTCGGCGTAAATTCCGTTCTCTGTCTCGTACGCGTACGCATATTTCTCCCCATCATTCTCGTTCTCCAGACGGAGTATGGCAGCGTTTCTCTCAAATGCGGCTTGAGTACGTTCAGCTCTTTGACGAACAAACCCATCAGCAGCTGCTCCATTGTAATTTTTGACAGTTTGTTGATAAGCATTAGCGTCAGTTAGTCCAGCGTTATATTGTCCGTGAATAACTAATCCTGGTCTGGTCCTTGGAGTTTCTAGAATGTTACCAGATCCACCTGATGATTGCGCGAAAGACGGTGGAAGGTAGGTTTTATCCAGTTTCGCCCCATTGGACAAAGCAACGAAAGCAAGTAGTAGTATCTGAAAATAAAACATAACATTCAGTAAAGATTTACAAAAAGAAATCGATCCTATTTTTTTATGTTCAAATTTATATCTATTAAAATTCTAAATAAACAAATATTTAGAACTAAGTAAACACATTCGTAGTACATTTTTGCTTCATATCAACTAAGTCGTGTATTAAACTGGTCGCAGAGGAAGAGGGCCTTTCCACCGATGTGGCTCCAGGACAGCGGTCACTACCGATCTTTGAATTTTAAAACCAATTCTAAAAATCAATACGATGTATTTTTATTTCTTGTAATCACAATATGAATAGAGAGATAGATAAGCAATACATTTGTCGAACGACAAAAACCTTTGGTAACATTTCATATTACTCATGATATTGGGGTTCGACAATCGACACCCAATATCATCCTCTCGTGCGATGGCGTAACTCTCCTTGACCCCATCCTCCTCATGGCAATTCATCGAACGCATATGCGACGACACTTTTAATCGGGTTCACTTTTAGTCGGGTATCATGTGAGTAACATGAATCATATGAAATGTCACCGAAGGTTTTTGTTGTTCATTGTTAAACCACTTTCAAAAACTGGATTCGTTTCTTCGCCAAATTCATTCCGCCAACCATTGCTCACTTTGTCTCAAACTCAACATATCAGTAATTTGTTATCCCATGTCAAATGTTCTTTTTAATTTTACCCTAACTAAAGTATTATCCCCTGTGTAAACGTTTGTTATGTCTAAAGTATTACCGTTTTCATCTTGATATTGTTGCAATGATGTTTTCTAATTGAATGATAAAAAATAGGAAGCGACCCCTATATTTATACCTACTTCGTTCGCTCTACATAAGTCCTCTAAGCCGCGCTTGCGTCACGCCGGTCATACAGAGTTGAGCGCATCTAATTGTTGCTCGCGCCACTGACCATGAATTATTGGTCGTAATATGATCTAAATTAACTTGATGACCTGTCTTCGTTATCAACCGGGTGTTTCATACATTCCGCTACAGCTTTCGATGCTACGATTACGGCATTTGGTTTCTTTTACTCATCCCCGGCAAATTTTATCTATAAACTGGACAAAAATATAGCAATCGTTAACTGAAATAAAATTAAGCCTATAATACCAAACCGAAATGTAGGCCAATGATGCATATGTGCGAAATTTTATTAAAATCGGTCCATTAGCTTTAGAGATCAGCCTTAACTAACATCAAAATGGTATATAGATATATAATAAGATATCATCTATACTAATATTATAAAGAGTAAAAATTTCATTGTTTGTTTGTTTGTTCGCAATAGGATCAGTTAATACTGGACCGATTAAAAAAAGTCTTTTACCATTAGAATGATATGTTATATCAGTTGAACATATATAAAATTTCTTAAATTTATAAGAATATTAAATATATTTCCCTTGTCTAGTACCTGTAACACAAGTACTCACGGTACTTAGCGCAGTAATAGAGTAACGTGGTGTGATAAGTCCACAAATATTATTATTATTATTGAAAATGTGTCAATAAAAATTTGCATTGCCTACAAGTCACAATTTTTCGAATTTCACATTCTTAACACAGTTAATGTGTGGTGCATTCTAGTGGGAGACGGTAGTTATCAGGTGGTATGTAAGCCCTTCGAAGATAGAGTCCCCTGTACAGCGCGCAGAATCAGCACGAAGTGGAAGTGGGCTGGCCGTGTCTCCAGACATGCCGACGGCCGATGGAGCCGACACGTGACTGAGTGGGGACCGTGTCTGGGCTAGCGTAGTATCCTGTTGCTAGGTGGAGTGATGACTTTGAATATTTGGTGGATCGTCTCACTGTTAATTACGCCTCAAAATTTTCATTCTTACATACAAATTTGAATAAGAGTTGCAGGCTGCATTGCAGTCGAATTGGGCACGTCCGGGGCTGTAACTAGCTCACATGACATCGCCGTGAAGTGAAAGATTTGCTGCCACGTTGTCTCGGATACTCACTACCGCTCACGAATCATTGCAGGATGAAAGGAGAACAACGCATCTGCTTGAAAATTATTCGGATGTATATAGGCGTCGATAGTTATCGTGAGGCTATCTGTTTGTGTGGGACAAAAAATATATTTTTCAAAGTGACAAAACTCTAAATAATGAAGTCAGAGCGAGCGAGCTTTGGTATGAAACATATGAAAGTGTCTGTGTAAAAGTGAGAAAGG
>JAFELO010000240.1:328856-339241 GCA_017140195.1 Eumaeus atala | reverse complement strand
ATGAAGACTAAGAATGGCATACCATGATCACATTATTCACGTACTCCCCGAAGGTGGGGTCAAGAGTCTCCGCAACCGGCGCGTCTGTACAAAGAGAGTAATGAATGTGGAGGAGGCAAGGTATGTAAGGATCGTGATGTATTGCAGTCCGTTCGCTCTGCCTACCCCATTAAGGAGCTGGTGTGAAGATGTGTTGTTGTTGTTGTTACAAACAAATAAATAATTTAAATGAAATAAGCAAAAGATTTTTATGTTTTTTTTTTATAGAATAGGGTGGCAAACAAGCGAAGGAAAATATAACGAGCAAGAGAAGATAGTCTATACGCCTACTTTGAGATGTGAATAAATTTCTCACGTGTAATGTATGTCGCAGTATATTGCTTGAGCACTTGTCGCACTCATGCGTCGTCTGCGACCAGACATTCTATGCTCGGAAATGTATGTTCCAGAAATAATGACATTTATTATGCTGCGACAGTATTGAAAGCAGCATCACAATGATTCAGGCCGTGTCGTGACGGTGGGGCTCAATAGCCTAGGGTACACCCGGGCGAAACCAATTGTACCGAGTGGGCAGCGCTTTGTGCCCCCCTTATAAGAAGAAGGGGACTAAAGAACAACAGTTTCGCGTACGTGACAAGGGGCGAGGACGGGAACCTCACCCCACTGCACCCTCCCAAATTTGGCGGGGTTGTCCTGTGGTACGAGGCAACCCTTCTGTGGATGTGGCGCCGGTCCCTTAGGGGACTGACGGGCCGTCGAGATGCGCTGATGTTTTGTACTTTTGGAACACCTCACCAATGGCGGCACTGATGGCACTCGCGGTGGTCTTTGTGTTAATTCGGCACTTTAAATCCCCACACACATGCGTTTCCCCGCGTCAACGAAACAAAAAGGAATTGAGGTCAGCGTTGCTGGAAGAAGTCAAAATATAGAGAATCCATGTTTTGAAATTAATAAAGCGCTAAGCAGCATGAATAGTGATGACAGTGGCCTGACAAATGTTGTGTTTACTCACTGCCCTGCCTACTTCTCTATTCACTTCGACTGAACGAAAACATAGCAATATTTTCTTGCATGCCCATAAAGTCAACTTTTCCTACCAAATAAAGAATGTCATAAAAAATGAGATTTTTTTAACCAGAATATGTGAAATCGTGTTGCAACTAGCACAAGTAGGCACATTCATCTCATTTTCCGACATGATCATTCACTTTCCATACTGATCCAATGCTATCGAAAGAAAGTTTAATTCAGCTTCCGTGGAGCATATGAGTATTGATCGGGCGAACAGATTAGGTTTGGGGCTGGAAGGGGCCTAAGTCCCCTGTCTCTTACTGATGGGAGATGGGATGGATCATCCTGGTTAATAATCACTATCTGCTGGCATTTTGTGTCCGCCTCGTTGTCTATTGGTAAGCATATTCAACCACAGTCGTGAGGACCAGGGTCTGGGTCCCGGGTTGCTCTAAAGTGTTATTGGGATTTTAAAATTCCTAATAACAGTCCGTAGTGAAGAAGTTATAACACCCCTGCCCCTCATAGAGCGCGCTAAGCCATCGCTCCCGCGCCTGATTTGACCGGTGAGCGGTCGCGTTGGACTGCCGTTCCATCGGAATAGGAGAATGAGGGAACAGGGCGTGCATTTGTGCCTGCGCAAACATTTATGCACTATAATATGTCCTGTGGAGCTGGCTCGTTTTCATAGAGATAGCCGCCGTGGCCGAAATTCGGCAAGGACGACATTGTAATTATTATCATTTTGTGAGTGGCAGGTCATACCAATAAGAATTGGCTATAATATATAGTGCTATCACTTATAAGACGTAAGGTAATTACGTTATGACCCTGGTTTTCGTAGTCATATGTTTCATCACACACTCTTCTCCATAACACTTTTACTCACGGCATGAAGTTCATCCATTATTAATGTAAATTGTACCACATTTTTACGCAATAGCACAATAAAGCCTTTCGAAATAATAAATTAGTAACAATATTCATTATTGTCTAATCTGCAGTAGCTCCATTTCAAAATTGCAGATACAATATGGTAATTGATAAAGAACATGTCTGTACGTTAGGTTTTTTATACCATAGGAGGCAAACGGTTCGGTGGGCAGCTTGCTGCAACACGAGAGGAGTCACAGGTGCCTTGCCGGCCTATTAGAGATAAGTAGACTCTTTCCTTAAGATCGAATTAAAAGCGAAGGAGGTAGCTGATTCCATAACTTGTCCATAACGTCAAAAATGCACTTAAATCGCTCGCTAGAGGATACGATCATCGAGATGGTGCAGGTGAAGTTTTGAATCTTGACACGACTTCATGTAGCGTTGTAGCGAAAACCAAAAGGGAGTAAGGATTTTCCTCAATTCATTGTAGAGGTCATCAAGCGGAAATAATTCTTCATCGTCATAGCCAAATCCCGTTTCTATATAAATCATAACAGGGTCGACTACCAAGTCCTCTTAGGAAGAGGTAGTGTCATGCTGCATAGGAAGAGGTAGTGCCATGCATGGTGTATGACACTACATTGTCCTATGCAAAGGAATCAGACCGACACGACCCGGGGAAGTACCTCTCGCTCACTTGATACCGGAGTAAAGTGACAGCGTCGCTGTCGCGTTCTGTGTGGTTTGTGAGTAGCCGTCCATGTGCGTCGGTAGTCATCAAAAGACTCCGATTGCACGTTTGCCCCCTTATGCTGTAGAAAAAATATAGGGGATTTGACGAGGGCGCCAATTTTTACACAGAGCGACTGCCATCTGTCCTGTGCAACCCAGAAGGGAAACCATGCCCGAACTTATTTAAATCGAATTCTAACATACGAACCATGGTTCAAGCCTTGTCGCGGCAGTTAGGCTTCGTAGCCTGGGGTGAACCCAGGCGGAGCCAATTGAACCAAAGGGAATCTTTGCACCACGCCTATAAGAAGTGGGGGCTAAAAATCAGGAGGAGGAAGCTGCCACGGTGCCCCTCTTATGACAAGAGGGGACCAAAGAGCAATAGAAGGTGGCATTTTTGTGCACGGGGCAAGTGGCGAGGATGCGAACCTCACCCCATTGCACTGTCCGAAAGGTTGTCTAGTGGAACCCATCTGTGGAGGTGGAATTGGTCCCTTAAGGGGCTGACTAGCCGTCGAGCGGCCCTGAAGATTTGTTGTTCCGGGGCACCAAGAGCGGCACTGATGGCACAGGCGGTGGTTTTTGTGGGTATTCGGCACTATCAAGTGCCGCGAGTCCCATATACCACTGGACCCTGCCCAGGCCACGTAAATGAGTTTCCTCGCGTCAACAGAAAGAAAGGCTTCCTTATGATGTTTCCCTTCTCCGTAAGAGCACTCAGAAAATGTACTTTTACAAGTCGTTACATGACGGGGTTCGAAACTGGACCACCCAGTGGAAGTCCAAACCACGGTTCTGAAATAAGCAAGGTACAATTATAGACAGTGTAACGCTGTGTAATTCGTTAACCCCGGAAAGAAGGGAAACCCAAAAATTTTCAGGCTCACCTGTGACATAAACCCGACCTAGTCTAATTATGAAGCAATATAGATCTTGACTATAGATTTGCAAATAAGGTATAGACAAATAAATATGTTAAAGTTCACGAATCAATGATGCAATGTTTATTTCAGCGAATCTATCTATAAAATCTTCTCATTGTGCGCCTTTTATTTTCATTTAAGTAACAATGGCAGGTTGCGGAATAGCAGCAGCAATATTCAACTTGTGCATAACATAATCTTGTTCCAGTTGTAACGTTTGAAGAATACACACTTGGGCTCGCTTGTGTAATATTAGATTAACATGTTAAACATAAAATAAAGTAGATGAGAATTGATGAGATATGGTTTAGTGACTTTCGCGTATTTATTGAGGGGAGCAAACGAGCAATCGGAGCCAGCTTATGTCTAGTAATAACTTTAAACTACCGCAATATTCGATTCATGTGAATACCTTGCCCACTTACCTCCACACCACGAATAGCCAATTTACGATGATTCTGTTTAATGGCTAGCAAAATCATCACAGACATACCTCACCTGCATTGTTCGAGGTTTCACAGAAGCAAAAGTCAATAGCAGGAGAAATATAACATGTTCGGAATAAAAAAGTATATTATTCCAAGTATGTAGTCTAATTATATCTAAAGAGGGTGCGTGATAGTTCCAACACCATCGTAAGGGGGTTGGTGCATAAATGAGACTCAGCGGTGCTGGCCCACTGGATACAGTTACACGCAGTCAAGTAGACCATCATCTCGGTTTCACCAAATAAGTAAAAATATTTGTAAATGTAACTGTTTATTATATCTAAGGGCATTTATATTTGCTAATTGTTACTAACACTAGTCTTATAGATAGACTGCAAAGTTTTGGTTACATTTCCGGGAGTTCCAAGGAATTGCAAGGCGTTACACTGTCTATTCTTGTACCTTAGTTATTTCAGAACCAGTGGATTTGTGGTTTTGGACTTCCACTGGTTGAAGCAATTTTGAACCCCACCATGTAACAATTTGAAACATCAGTACATATCCTGGGTGCTCTTACGATGAAGGGAAACATCATGAGTGGGGCTCCTCGTTTGTTCGAATTCGTTCTAATCTAAATTTGGGCATGGTTTCCCTTCTGGATTGCAGCGGACAGATGGCAGTTGCCCTTCTATCATCCTCCCACCTAATCGGTCACCGGCTACTCACGGGCAGCACGAAGCTCGACAGCGACGCTGTCACTTTACACCGGTATCAAGTGAGCGAGAGGAACTTCCCCGGTCGTGCCGGCCCAATTCCGTTGCATAGGAGGATGTAGTGTCATGCACCATGTATGGCACTACCCCTTCCTAAATATTTCTTATGATTTCTTATGGCACCAGGATGGCTCGATTAATTAATTATTATCGACAGATTGGATGAAAGACAAAATATGTTAAGTAAGTATAACATAAAAAAGTACCTTCACGCCTATTGTCCCCGAAGAGGTAGGCAGAGGTGTGCGAGTACATCCACAACTCGTAAGTCCAGTAGATGCACTAACACACTCACGATTAGCCAAGGTACTGAGACCCATGACGTCATAGGTGGCAAGCCTATGGCCATTTCGGGCACATTCCAATCCCGGACAATGTAATGCGTGCCCAGAATAATCTGAGAAACATTTAATAACAGTTGCCCGACCTAGGGATCGAACCCATTACCCTACACAGCTGACGCTCTTAACAGGCGACACCCGCACCGTTGCATCACAGAGGCGATAAATGTATAGCATCCGTACTTATACTGTATACGAGTACTAGGAAGACAGCGGTTCGGCGTGAATGTCTTGTAACAAAACTGTTCCGCCAACGTGAACCCGCCTAATGAGCACGATCCCGGGTGGTCAAGAATTAAATGACTAAGAAAAATGTGTTCATGGCATCCATAGTCATAAAAGGCGGCGATTTCTCATTTGTCCCCAAAAGAGCTTTTTAGACGTTGAACATAACTTGTTAAAACATAAAATTTACCTTTTATCTCGAAAATAATTTTGGTTTCTTGAGCTTAGATCTTACGAGCCAAACCGTGGGGATCTGCTTTCTCCGCTCACCTCAAAATGAATTATTATGTAGCTGTATGCTCTACTGCATACTCAATTGAGTAAGCTATAACAAAGCAGTAGAGCATACAGCTTCATAATGAATTGAAGTTAATGTAGAAAATAATACCTAATTAGGTAAGAACATTATATTCTACATTGAATTCTGTTTTAAAAATGTACATGATAAACATTAAAATACTAATTGCTTAGCTAATTATTCTATAACATCGTCATGAGGTGAAATGACACGAAAGCCATATTTTCAATAATAATTTATTTACAAAAAATAATTTACAATTTACAAAGTTTCTAAGCTAGGATCATTCCTATTTGGTGTTTGGTGGCAAGTATGACCTAGACGCGGCATTGTATGAGTTTGAATTGCCTAAATTGTTCCCAGCTTGCGCGTTTCCGTACGCATAGCCTCCGTTGGATGAATATCCATTGCCACCTCCGTACATGTTTTCATTGTAAGAACCTGTAATTAATAATTCACCGATTAATTTTCTTTTTCGAATGGGTAAAATGACCAAATCTGACTGTACTACATGCAACCGACATGAAGACTTATATCATCTTCTTATAGAATGTGATAGAAACGAATTTCACCGACAAGAATTTATGATGGACACTAAATGTAATAAAGCTGAACTTCTCTTTTCTAAGCATGCAATATTGTTAGTTCTAATTTGAAATTAGAATATAGATTCTTAAGTTTTGTTATTCTTTTGTTGTATATAAGTTTATAATTTTTTTTTTTCAGTAGATGTAAGGCTGACTTAATCTTTATGATGTTATAGCCTTTAAATAAAGATTTTATAAAAACCTGTCATTTTGGATTTAATTAAAATTGGAATCAAATCTTTCATAATATTATTGGAGCTTAATTAATGAGTGCTTGGTATGAAAAGTGTTTGTGTATAATCGTGTGAACAGAGCCCTGTAAGGCGTTTCGCCAATTTAACGCTGGACCGCGTTCACGTCATTTACGTCTTTCGTTACTTCAGTTCAGAAGCATTATTTTTAAAGTAACACTTCTTGTGTTACTTTAACGCACGCACGCACGCCTAACTTGGGGAGTAAGCTGATGAATGAGTGCAACGGAAACTATGCCACCTAATGCTGAGAGGGAGATGCAAGTTAATAAAGACAGGGAGCTACGTTTCGTATAACTAAAAAAATTTACAACGGTTATGTAGTTTAAAGCACTCTCGGTTTTTTATACGGCTTGCACCCTTATGTTATGAAATCATAGCCAGAGCAGTTGGAGAATTTTGGCTATATACGTCTATAAAATCCGCACAATTGATAAGGGGATGTGTTGCTTGCCATCCCTCCAATGGGCTCCCGCAAACTTACAAACCACACGAAACACAACAGTGAAGCTTGCTTGTGCAGTGGTATCTTGTGATCAAGGGATACTTCGGTTTTTCTGGATCAATTCAGCTGCAATGCAGCATAGCACAAGTTCTTACTATAATTGAACATAATTAACAACAACCCGCCTTGTTATAACCATATGAACGTAGACATAACAGTAAATACGATAATGCTTATAATTGACGTAACACTGAACTAATAGTCATGCACTGATATTGTTTTATTGCAGTGGAGCGAACGAGCAATCCGATCATCTAATTTGAGGTGATATTTATTCCTAAAAAAAATCAAAGGCCAAGACTTCCTCCACTCTCACAAAAAAATAATGTGTGTGCGTTGCTACCAGCTCTTACCAAAATAATACTTAAAGGTTTTTGTATCAAAAGCAATTACCATCATCGTAAATTCCAGCCGCCTCGTCGCGAGCATTTTGCTCCAATGACTTCAGGATCTCTTCGGGAATTGGTGGTGGAGTTGGCAAGTGGTCACCCTGAGGTTGGAATCCGTTTTCATCTGCAGTATACCTGTGATTCAAAATGTGTTATTTCAAGATTTTGTCTCCTATTTTGGAAATGAAAAAAAAAATATCATGTCATTGGGGTGGAAATTACGCGAGACAAGGCTAAATGAAATTGTACCCACAATTTCATTTAGCCTTGATACACTTGAATTTTTAGGATTTATGTGAGTTACTAATGGAACAGAAGGTTCCATTAGTAACATGAATGAACGTATACGTGATATTATCGACGTAGATGTGACATCAGTGCGTTAAATATCATCATCATCGTCATCCCTTTATCGGTCCACCGCTGGACATAGGCCTCTCTCAATGACCGCCAAGACGACCGATCTCCTGCTACTCGCATCCATCCCGGACCGGCCACTGCACAGCGTGAACGGTCGTTCATTGTTCGTTTTACTTCATTTTCCTAAACCCTTCCTCCACTCCAGAACCTTACTGGCCCATCTGCCATCTGCGTTAAATATAATAAATAAAAATAGATATCGATATCATATAAGTTTTTAGGTTATCTTACTTAATGCTGTACTGCTTTCCATCATCACCAGTATAGGAGAAGCCTCCCTGAGCGTTGACTCCGTTGGTAGCTACGCCTTGCTCTTCGGCGTAAATTCCGTTCTCTGTCTCGTACGCGTACGCGTATTTCTCCCCATCATTCTCATTATCCAGACGGAGTATGGCAGCGTTTCTCTCAAATGCGGCTTGAGGACGCTCAGCTCTTTGACTAAGAAAACCAGCTCCATTGTAATTGTTATGTTGTTGGAAGGTTCCATCATTGTATTGCCCTTGGCTGTATGATCCAGGTCCAGAGATGGGCGTTGCCAGAAAACTACCAGATCCACCTGAAGATTGTGCTGATGTTGGTGGCAGATAGTTTCTATTTAGCTCTGCTCCATTGGAGAAAGCGACGAGTGCAAGAATGAAAATCTGAAAATTATTTTTTTATAAGTTGAGACATATTTGGAACATTAATTCTTTTTTTATCAACTGTTTTGCCGTAAGGCTGAGATACAAGAAAAAACTGTTTCAATCAACGGTTATCGAAAAAAAAAAAACAAAAAATACAATCCAGTTGCTATCTTTGGATGTTGAAACAACTTTCTAAATTCATAAAAGAATGACATGATTTAATAGTGAACAGAAATTACAAGACTTTGTTAATACAATTGTAATAGTTGTGTTCACAAAGTTATGATTATGTAAATTATATTTGTTACTACTAAATATGTAGGTAATTAAGATTTAATTGCATTATACAATATATATATAGACTCATTAAAAATAGTCTGCAATATCTTAAAAGTGTTGCACATTTACCGATCTCATGTTGTACGCTTACAAAGATGATCTTTAATTGAATGATAAAAAGCTAGATGCACTCACATTATTTATACCTACTCCTCATTCGCTCTACATAGCTCCGAGATGTGTCTTAGCAGTCTCTATTGCATCACCCCGGTCATAACATAAAGGTGAATGCCGCTAATTGTAGCTCATTTAATTACTTTCAATTGTTAATGTAATGTGGCTTTACGCATTTCATAGATGCTTCGTACTGCCGGTATTCTGATAATTTTATGCTCCTGGGCTTTTATTCTATTGTCCCTTTTTATGTTGTTTACCGCTATTTATTCTTATAGGCCAGGGTTTCTCATACTTGTGATAGTATATGCAGATTCACAATTTTTTTACTATTCTATGGATATCAGTCGAATAATATTTTGGTTAGGAAGAGGCGCATGACATATTCACGGACTGTTTCTGTGGACTTCTAGTACGTATGGTGCGAACTCTTCAGGCGGCCATGGAACCCTGTACTAGACGATTTATTCGCTGTATTTAATGCTTAACTAAGTAAATTAAATTTTATGCTTAGAATGATAGCATTATTATTAATGTATATAGCTTGCTCTTAGTTACCTTTTTATTAAAAACGGAACCATATCACTAGAACCCGTCTGTTCGTCGGTCTGCCATCAGGCAGTATCTCATGAATCGTGATAGCTAGGAGGAAATTAATAATTTAACAGCACAAATCTGTTTTTGGCGTTTTTGTAAAGACTAAGATATATACATCCCCATAATTACCCTCCTTTCCTGACCCCCCCCCCCCCGATGGGCCACCGATTACACACAACTGCACGAAACGCGATATCAATGATATTACATTACGGAATCATGTGAGTGGGAGGTAGCCTAACCTCCCCGGTCGTGCCAGCCCTATTCAGTTACAGTGGCTACTTACTAAACCGTTTGTCCGGTTTCTTTTATATTTCTATCTCCAGTAAAACGATTGATGCTTGGATCTTGGTACTCTAAGCTATGCGATCTTACACTGTCTTTACCGTAACCTAAGGTTATCTTTACGGTAAACGAGCGTATTTTTTGTGTCGCTGGAAATTCGTGCATACAATTTATAAACTGACAGTTCTGGGTGAGATCCGAAGGTTGTGTGGGACTGGGGGAGTAATCTGAAGTACTTTATTTGAACTTATGTTGCTACGGACACTCATACAATAACAGCCTCTAGATAGGTTTTTTCATATTGGGGCCAAACGAGTAATGGGGTCACCGAGAGGAAAGTGATTAACGACGCTCACAAATTTCTCCACCACCAGATGATTCACAGTTGCGCTGCCAGCCTTTGAGATGAGAGTAAACACATTTGTGTACCTACAGCAGTATTATTACCCACTGAGACTTGTATTGGGAGACGGGCCCCCCAGTCATGATCCTTTCCACGAGCCAAACGTTCTCGTCAGCGCCGAGGCCATTTTACTACCGCGCGCAAGCTGCCCCAGACGTCACAGTCGGTGGAGGAGGGACCTCTGGGTCTGATAATAATAACTAAACTAGCTGTTACAAACGCTCTCATATCGGGATGCATCTCTCCCACCCGCGGGAGG